>DWLS01000107.1:0-42161 GCA_018246255.1 Pachliopta kotzebuea | reverse complement strand
ATAAGACCGCCCATTGTACATTTTTATTCAATAGTCTGTATATATTATTCTTGTAACCCGGTGTACAATAAAGAGTTATTATTATTATTACCTTACCTAAAAACACTTCAAATAAGAAAAAACAAATAAGAGAACTGTAAATGATACATTTTATATAATATCAATAAATATTAAAGCTAACGAGGTTGATCATGTTTGCGAAATATTTCATACTAAAACCAAATTACCTCGAATTACCGCGGTAATACCAGCTTTTACCTTAATGATAATAAATGAAAACATATCGCAAGAGAAACCTGTCGTATATTTCTTTGATAATAAGTTTTTCATGAAATATTTCAACTCTCGCTATACGTTTCATGTCACTGTTGCTAGAAACGCTATTGACAGTCACAAAATCGATGTAATATGGGCGGTCGAATGACTCAGCGTCTGTAGGTACAATTACGTTATTACAGTTGTGTCCACAGTAATATTATACGGAATAAAAGTACAGCGATAACTTAAGGAGAATCTGCACTCGGTTAATTATCATTGAAATAAAGTTAAGCCATATAGATTATCACGCACTAAAGTTAAATGAGAAAAACTCTGACTAACATCCATAACGAATGAATTTTTTGGCAACACGCTCTTTATATTTCAACACATTTTTGAAACTGGTCAGTTTATAACAAATATAATCTTACTGTATACAAATACATAAAGTCCGAAGAGATAGATGACTTAATTTTTAATGACATAAAATGGTTACATGACTATTTTGTCACTTTAAACTATGCTAATGTCTTCCTCTATCCTCGCTCCACCTATCGTTCGTTTCAACCGCAACAACACCTGGGAATCAGCAGCTGTATTACTGACCTTAACTGCTTCTTCATTTGACGTTAAGTAATATAAATGTGGACGCGCATTTGTTATATATTTAACTCCCCAGCAATTTTCGGTCGAATCCTATTTAATAACCAAAAAAAGGTAATGAAAATGATGAACTACTATTAAACATTTTGTTTTAATTTAGTGTCGTTATGTGACAGATAAGTAAAAGTATTAAGATAAAATAAAAACTTGTCTTATTTCAAAAAAGTTCCTCTTTTGTATTGTAGACTGTTACTGTAGGGCCATGCAAAGAATTAATTCACAGATTTATAACTAAAGTATAACCCTAAATCTTCGAATAAAAGCTGATAAAATATTAAAAAGCAGTATTATAGTCTATGAAATTGATTTTTACTTGAAAAAACAAACATTATAATAATTGCCATTATATATTTTACTGGTAGTAGATCTCTGTTACCGGAGACCGTATAAGCAGTATTTTGCAAACATTGCTCTGCAGTTTTCCGGTTCGAAGGTAGCTGTGAACTAATACAATAACTGGGGAAATGAGACTTAACGTTTTATGTTTCAAAGCAACAAGCACAATGTGGTGCTGTGTATACCATTATAACTAACGCCACGTTATTATGGGCAAGCGTATTACTTACCATCAGGTGAATGTCTTCCTCGTCTGGTCGAATAAAAACACGTATAATACACATATTCTTCGATCAACATCATCAGCAAACAATAGATGTATATTAACACAATCTTTTCTCAAAGATCTATCATATCACATACTTGGTGAACGTCTCCCTAATTCGTCGCGTAGTCGAAAAATTTGAATATTATAATTAAGTAGAAAATTTTATACATTGCAATATCTCTAAACTTTATTAGTAATAAGAACAGTTCAAAATTTATAGATGAATATTATTTTTAACGTTACAAATCTTTATATTCGTACATAAAAGATATTGCTTAAACTTTCTATATATTATTAGTCGAAAAATTTTTTTTTCTACAGTTCACGAATAAAAATTTAAAAGTCATATTCCAATACAATTATTGAATCGAAGCCGTGCCAGAAATAAAATCGGAGTTCATTAAAACTTGTGCAACTTCGTATAATGTGAAGAGCTATCTAAGTGAATTCAGTTCAGAGCAGATGAGAACTGTTTAGAACTTATTTCAATTTAAGTTTCATTAAGTTTATTCGTTGAAAATATTACAAATGTTCATGAAGTACTGCTGTTTTATATGTTTACAGTTTATTAATGTACACTTGTATAATATATCACTTTCGCTGCTCGTTAAACTAAATATTGTTGTGTAATATCGTTCGTGTTTAGAAGCGTTTTACTTCGTACAGTTGATTTCTTATTATTACACATAATAAAGGTTTGATGGTAGTCGTAAGAGGTTTTCGGTAATTCTAAAAGAATAACATTTTTTTTTTAATTCAATGATTTCATAAGTATTTCACACCGTTGTCCTTAACAAATGTCCCGCAAAATATCCATTCAATCGATTCACATTTGGGTTAGAGCTCATAGCACTCGCTCACAAAATAAATGGCTGCTCTCAAAGATATATTTCAAGTGGTTTCCTCTTCACTGGAGTGTGTACTATCTTTGGTTTTCGGGCGATTATTCAGCTGTTCGATCATTGAAAGATCGCTTGTGATATTTGTTTCAGACGGTTGCCAGATTTATTTAATAAATTCTTTTTGTCAGTCACCACAAAGGTTTTCGCATATGTTACAAATGCAATTTTTAATCTTTTTAATGTAATCTTAAAAAAACTTTTAAATTTTGTGTATTGTCAAAAATTATCGTTACAAGATTTCTAACCATGAAACGTTGTTTATTTTTTCTTATGGGAATTAACACTTACGTTTAATTTTGCAGATTTCAGTTTTTACAATATGCTGTAAGGCCTTTCGTTTGCAAATATTTAACCTCAATTAAGTAGTGCTCCTTCATTTAAAAAACTGCAGCATATGGCTTATTTAATTTCCTAGAGTTAACAGTTTCTCTTCAAAGCAGTGTAGATGAAACTAGTGTTGAACTTTTTAATATGTTGTAGAATATTTAATTAATCATACATCACCAAAGATATCAAATATTAGAATATGTTATGAGAGATTGGTGTGATCTATATATAAAACCCCAGACCTAAATAAAGGTTTAACTTTAATCACAGCGCGTACCTTTATTACTTGTAATCTTTTTTACTTCTAACTCAACGGATTTTGTTTGCATTGTTGTTAAAAAATACTTTGAACTAAATAATAATTACTATTGTTAACCTATGTTACCAGTATTTTTTAATATTTTATTTCCAACAATGGTAACAAAAACCAAAAAGATTTTTATAATATTCGTTTCCGTTTTCCTTGTTTATAAAATTAAAATTCATAGTGAGCTCGCAGAATAAAACAAGTACTCGTTTATTCACACCAAATGTAAGAGAATCTAAAACACCGTCTTTGTGTTTAGGTACACAAAGTTATAAATCCAATTCTTTTAATTTACTACATGGTGTTAAAGGATTTTCGTAATTTATTACATTATACATTATACATAGAAAGTACGTAGACCAGAGGAAGAATCATAATCGCCCTTATAATTCAGCGGAGTAGATAGCTAAAATGATAAAAAGCAAACTGTAGAGCTCGAAGATCAGGGTAGTGTAACATTACGGCACCCACTGGCAAGAAATATTAGCTTAGTGAAAATTACTACGTACTTTTAAACGTCCTCAACTAGCAGAGATGGTGACAAAATACACAATAAGGATTGTTGATACATGACAAATATCGTTATTATGTTAGTCATTAGCAAATGTAGCAACCCTTAGCGCTAACTTATCTAAATAATTTATCAAAGGGGCGATTATAAACCACAGACGTCTTTGCAAATGAAAGGGTAAATATGTATTCATACATATTTGATCCTCATATAATTACTTGGGTACTTGGTATATAATAAATTACATAGTTTTACATAGTTCTATTTAAACATACGTTTAATGAACAGTAAACCTCAACTATCAGTATATAAGTGTGATGTAATTAATTAACGTCAACAAAACAAACCTGTCGAAAACACGTTACGACTTGATGACTAACTTATTTTATAATAAATTACCTCTTAGACTATGATTTTGCCTGTAAAAAAATTGTGTAATTAATCTTAGCTTAGTCTACGTAAATTATGAAATCAATTGAAAATGTTTACATTTTATCGTAACATAGAGAAAGGAACTAAAAAAATCTGGAGATATATAAAATAGTTTTTCATGTTAAATAATTCGTGAAAACTTTTCACAATTCTGTTTTCACAGATCTAATAGAGAATTCAGAGACAAAGCAGTTAGTCAACGGCTTTTTTGCGACTGTTTGAACTGAAAGCTTTCAGGAAAAAGCTTGTTCCGGATGTGGTTTACGCTAGAGTTCCGCTTTAGCGAGTCTTTGGATTTACATGTACAGTTGTTCTTTCATTCTTACGTACTGTTTCATTGAGGAAACAATTTATCTTTTTCATAAGACTTTATAAAAGCGCTCAGCACCAGAGCGCGTTAAGTTATTTTTCTAAAGTTCACAATTTAAATATGAACATTTACTACTTGAGAACCAGTTTGTTTACTGGATAAATTTATTTGCACATGAATATAATATTATCAACAAAAGTATCAAGATCATTGTCTATAAATGAAAATTGCTTGGATTGCTTCAATACTATCAATGATATTAGTTAAATAGTCTCATATATCTAGCTCCTGTATCAGTCGAATAATGTGTGTGTGTATTGAATATAACACAGCAGTATATAATTTGTAAGGTATCAAAGAGGAAAAGAATAAAGGAGTTCAAGTATGTGGCTGTAAAGAGCTATTAAAAAAGTGGGATATTTCGTGTCAGCATTTGAAATATAATACATGACATAGCTTATTGCTCAACTAAGCACTTTATTATTTTGTATTTGTATTTTGCCGTTTATTAAAAAAGAACTAAAGTAACTTTTACTTATTTCAGCGCTTCTACTTAACTAACAAAATTAATTATCCATATATTTCAAACGCTTTGAAGCAATCATGGTCATGGAGCGACTGAAGTAACTGGTGTCTTGAAGTCTTAGTTCGGAGTACCCACAGCTTTTTTATTAATCTTACTGAATCTGAAAATCTGAATCTGAATCTTATAGTGGTATGCTTGGTGTCAAGTTAAACTTTTATTAGAAGCGAGATCCTAATCCAGTGGTTACTTACAATACATTCTATTATTACATGAGAGCGTAATAATGCATGCTTTTGAATACAACAACAATGCATCCGCACGGCATTCATAGGTCCCGTCTGCCTCGAGTTATACGGATATCGCAAAACGTTACTCTCGTCCGAGTCTACAACTATGTAAAAATAAAATGATTCATAAGAGAAACTGTACATTTTTTATCTTAAACGATGCAAACACATACATTACTCGAAGCACGATTACGATTACGATTACAGACACATTGCTTGCAGGACTAACGGCCGATGGGGCAGTAATGGCCTAGATTAGCGGCCGCGTACCGGTAAACGAAGTGCTGGAAGGTTCCCATCTAGATGGACTGACGATCCGATGAAGGTTGCGGGAATCCGCTAAGTGTAGAGAGCACAGGATCGATCGGAGTGGAAATCTTTGGGGGAGGCCTATCTTTAACAGTGGGCGTTTATCGGCTGATGATGAAGCCACGATGCATTGAGATGAGTGATCCGTTCACTTTCTTGCCCATAGCAATGTGGCGCTGATTAAGAATGAAGTCTCATTTTCTTAGTAATTACACTAACCTACCACGCGCTTTAAATTGGAAAACAGTGATTTTTACACACTGTTGTTTGGCGGTAGAAGTAGGAGCTGCGATAGTATCTCCATAAACGATCTCCAGGAACATAGAACTACCATAAGTAAATTGGGTAACTACTAGTAAACTACATATATTTTATAGATCATTATTCTCATAATCATATTTAACATCTACTGTGGAAGGCATTATTTTGGATCTATCCGTTACCAGCGGCTAATAAAAGACTCTTCCCTTCTAAAAACCCTCAGTCTTTCAAGCAGTATGACTTATCCACTTATGACTAGGAATCCTCCAGTCGATGACAAAGACCTTAGTTCTCTTACCAATATTTTAATTTCTGATTCGACCGCGGAAATAACAGTTTTTGAACTTGGTAGGACAGTAGGTGCCTTTTTGTGTTAAAGCTCCCTCATGTCTACGTTCATTTAAAAGAATAACAATGTATATTTAGTCTAAGTTAAGTTTATTGCAAAAATCACAAATAAGCGACAAAAACCTTGTCGATTTTAGTAACCTCTAATCTAACAAATCATTGTAATTATTATAAAAATCATGCTAGTAATTATGTCATCACCATCCGTAATGACTATAAACTTTTTGTGGATTCTATTCATTTAAGCCACTGGCCTATCACCAAATCATAAAACTATTAACGTGACATGGAATCTGGTATAATATGACGATAACACGAACACTCGCCTTTGATGTAAAAGGAATTTCATACACGTTTTTGAAATACGTCACTCGGGTATTAATGAGCGGGACGGGCGGTTGCGGCGGCTTTGAGTTTCACGAGAAGCGATCAATGTTTTTTGAAACTTACTTTGCGGACTTGTAAATTTTTAATTGCGATTTTAGTCGTGCATTTAGTTCGCAAACATGACTACGTCATCATAACGTTTTTAGACCAAACAGCTTAGAGTTTGTTTACGATCATAAATAATTTTAAGTGATGTGGTCAGCGGCGGTAAAATACCGACATAGTAATAGTTTATTCCTTTGCTAGTTTCCAGGAATGGGGAACTAAACTATTAACCAAATATATGGCGATAATAAACACTCTCATTAAGTCAGTAGATTGATAAGTTACTGTAATTACTTGTTTATTTAAGTCACAATGAGGAAGGAGGAGCATACTAGACAAGAATATTCAGTCTCTTATTTTTGTGACGAACAGCTGAAAACTAAAGAGATGTTACTGTTGTAGAAAATGTGACAATATTAGAGAAGTAGCCAAGCGAGTTCAGAAAAAAAAAACTCAATTACAATGCAAATTGTGTTACATAGGTTGTACAAAAATTAAACCAGAGATTTCCATGTTACAAGGTTCGCAGTTTAACCACAGAGTAAGTCGAATAACTGCGGTTAGTACAGCCACTTACTTAAAAACCACAGTAATCATTAATAGAAGGGAAAGATTAAGTAGCATAATGTTTAATGACAGCAAAGTTCACTTAAAATCACAAATTTGACGACGCTGGAAACTTTTCTAAACATTTTCAGCGACTCCGAATCGGAAATTTATCTTGGCTTCCAGTCCATTAAACAGGAAAGTGCTGAGCTTAAAATGATTATATACACGCGATCTAAATGGCCCACAAATGTGAGGGAAACGGTTATTTAGTGTGCTACGTTCAATGTTATAAACTGCGACCTTATAAGTTCTTTAACTTTTTGGTACCGAAATATAACTCACTTAACTAGCTTTTGCATAGTCCCTCAAAAAGTTAAAAATCAGGGTTTCTCGTTCATCAAAATCACTCAAAGTTATTTTTATCAAATAATTTAAATAATGAACTAATACTTTCTTGAGTATAAAATCTATTGTAATCAGAAAATGGTTTTTAAATATTCCTTTTCGCTTTAATGTATCTATCACATGAAGACGAAAATTCTTCTGGGCGTTTTAACACCATTTATCAATGACAACCGTCGCTTAGTTTCTCCAGATATATTTTTATTTTAAATATCCTTTTAAAGGGATGGTAAGCAAAGTATCGAGAAGCTGAGGTGGTAATAAGTGATCACTGTCGTCCGTGGATAGCTTCAAGGCCCGTGAAGTCACAACTCTGTTGCTGACCATTAAATTCGTAAATAATGTGTAGGATTTCCAGGGTTGAAGACCATCTTTAGTCATGGAATCATATTAATCCTCAGTCTTTTTTAATTTAGATAATTTAACAAGATTTACAGAACATATATGATCCTTTTCTTACCATATATAATAGTAATTTCAAATGTAATGTAAAGACTACTGGTGGTAGGTATCTATTTCCGCAAACTGTCTAGATACTACGTATCACCGCAGCCCCTGTTTCTGTCATCAGACAGAAGTGTGAGATTATTGTGTTCTAGTATGAAGGGCATTGTATTCTAGAAAAATTACTGGGATAACATCTCATATCTCAAGATAATGAGCGCAATGTGATGCTGTGTATTTGTTTAACCAGCGCCATGTGATTATGAGCAAGCGTATCACTTGCCAAGTGAACGTTGCGTTTGTCCAGTTGCCTCAAAAAATCGTAAATAAACTCGGAAAACACCATAAGACTGGAAAATGGATTAACAGATTGTATAGTTCCCGTATGTAGAAAGCGTCGATACTATTGACATATACAAATGATTTTTTAAGGAGCTTATTTTTGGATTCCGATTAAAATTTATACATGCAAAAGAACAACGAAAATTCATTTAAATTCGTAAGCCATGTAAACTTAATCTCAGTAGTAAAGTTAAAAGATCTTCTCCATTGGCTATAAATATCGGTAAAAACCGATAATGTAGCATAAATTGTACATTTTGCTGGCATCACAGAGTAATAAACCGAGCTTTAACAGCATCGTGTTGGAGGAAATTTACTTCACAGATTGGGATACGTTCCAACGTTACAATTATATACTACATATTGGAAATTAACACAAACTTCAAATACATAAAAAAATAGAAAAGAAAAAGTTTAACATCCGTTAATAAGTTAAACAGATTTTATAATTTTATATTTATTTTGAAAGCAATTTCAACGCAACTTTTTATTTAGTTGTGCACAAAATAAATATTTTTTTTATTAAAACCATTTATTATAATTCTACTAGAAGAAACATGATGTACTTCTTTGAAGTAATTCGCTTTACATTTCAAAAATAATTAGAAAACTGGAATAAATAGTAGATACTTAATTCTATTATACAGTTAGCGATGGATAACATTATACACAATGCTCATAAGCGACGTATTTTTAAATTCTCTTATAAAAATTTGATTTCTGAAAAAATCTACGTAACGTCATTACAATTATCAAATAATAACGTGAAAATTAATTATAAACGTTTCACGTTACATAAAATCGTAGACTAACTGTATTATGGCGAAAATTTCAGTCTTTGCCTCATAAAGAACAGCTATTGTATATGACTAAACTTGACTATGCCCGAATGTCTCCAAAGTGTTGTTATGAGGCCAATCTGAGAATTTCACGAACTTTTTCGATGTGTACTTACACTTCATTTTATTAATCTCTTTAATCAACGAATTTTCTGTTTGTACTGCTTTCGATTTTCTGTTGCCATTTCTTTTTTGCACATTTTTTAACACACAATCCATCATCTTACCCCAGAAGTTAATATCATCCCATAAAACAGATATTTTTCTATCCCGTTGTTCTTTGAGGAAAGCGAAAATTGAATTATCTGGGCCTATATCGACGAATACGTAGATGGTATTGTTTGCTTTTAACATCTCGCCACGTATCCTCTTAATGTTGACTTGACTATAAGTTGTCATTAAATAATTGGGAGAAAATATAACAAGTGTTAAGCATTTTCCGTTATCATTCCTTTTAAATTTTTTCATAAATTTTCTCTCTTTCATATCACTGATAGGTTTCATAAGCAACTTAATATTTTTAACGTTATTTAAGCCGGGTACTATCCCTTTTAACACGAATTCCTCATCCGCGATGGAGTATTTTACTGCGATCGTATTTTCATCATTATTATTAACAGTATCACGGAAAATGTATAAACAGAGTCTTTTTAAAAATAAATTAATCTCCTGTTTGAAAACGAAGTAGACGATAGTGGTTATGAAAGCGAAAACAAATAACATAAACGTAATAGATATGATGACGTAAAACGCCATGTAACATACTATTCTGGTGGACCACATAGGACACTGTTTGAAATCCAAATCGTTTATCTGAAATTAAATAATATTAAATATATATATATATCACTCAGTGAACAACACTTAAGAATAAATAAATATTTTATTCTATACATAACGTATAGTACATACCTTTGTCTTCCAGCGAGTTTCAACGAAATCTAAAAACCATAAATTATGACATCCACAGCTTAAATTATTATTTCCAACCCAAATTTCTTTAGTCGGTGTATTCGGCAATGATGTGTATTTCTGTGAAAACTTATTATCTGACTCACCCTTAAACAAAAAACATAACTATTTAAGATAACTTTTTACGATTGGATTAAATATATTTTATATGTATTGAGAGAACCACGCGGATTTCTAATATCAAATAATATCCATGTGGTTTTGGAATCGAATTAGGGACCACAAGGTAATCGGTTAAACGAGGATACAGTTGTTTATTTTACATACCCACAAGTCTTGAATAAAATTGAACCTTATATCGACACTCTTATGTCCGTTCAACCACCAATCCTTAAACACCTCTCTGAACTTATTATGACTTAAATTGAGCATCTTTAAGTTATACGTGTGAATGAAGGGCGAACTTCTTCTTACAGTCCAAGAGTTATTGATCAATATTTTATTTTTAAAATTCAGTTCATTGAACGCAAAAGTAATTGAAATCTTTTGTCTGTTATTTTCAAATAAATTTGATGAGATTGTCTTAAGTTTATTCCTTTCCATATTCAAGTACATAAGACTTATCAATGGTGAAAAAGTAGACCTGAAAATGATTTACACCAGGTATTATTTTTAAACACAAAAAAAAAAGTTTTTTTTTTAATTTAATATCAGATTGTGAATACTGTTGATTGAAATCTTACCCGACTATTTCAGTAATGGAATTGCAGCATAGATTTAATCTCTCTAGTTTTACCAACGACGAAAACAGTTTATGCCCGAGTTTTTTTAAGTTATTAAAACTAAGATCTAGATCTAATAAATTAATTTGATCGTTGAAAATAGACTCTGGCAAGTTATTTATATTGTTGTACGCGAGAGATAAGTTAGTCAATTGTGATGAATTTATAAACACATCGTGATATATTACTTCTATTCCACATCTTTGTATATGAACTTGTTTCAAGTAGGACAAGTTTCCTAAAAATCTTCTGGGAAGTTCCCTTATATTCATGTTGTTATTTAGTATGATTAATGTTGAAAGTAACTTGTTGTTCAGAAATAAATTTTCAGGGAGAATAGAAAACTTATTTGAGAATAAAGTTAGTTTGTTCAAGTTTTTTAATGGAATAAAGGTTTCTGCAGGTAAGTTAATAAGACTATTAGAACTCAGATCTAATTCTTCTAAAGTTCCCATTCCATCGAAAAAATCTTTTGAAAAAGTAGTAATATTACTTTGCCACAGTGAAAATTTTCTAAGCGATGTCAAATTCTGAAACATATTATCGGCTATATTTGTCATTTGGTTGTGGCTGATTTCCAATGTTTCCAATTTTCCCAAGGATTTAAATAGATCTTCGGAAACGTTTGCAGATTTTACTCTTACGTTTAACCATTTAAGATTACTTAAATCCGTAAACAGATCGTCAGGTAAACTTATCACACCGTTTACAGACAATAACAACTTATTTAAATCTTGTAATCCTCCGAAATGATGTCTAGTAAAATTATGTGAAAAATTTTTTTCGTTTTGAAATATCAGTGACATTGTTTTATTAACACCTATCGTTGTCAATACTTGTTTGAATGATGTTGATGGTAGTGGACAGTTTTTAAAGCTAACTGTCTTGACGTTACTATTGCGATTTGTAATCTTTGGTAATTCACTGTATTTCATTGTCGTTGTATTCTCACATTTTATATTGACATATAGGCCCGGTATGATGTCAATTTTAACTGACTGACCTGGAAAAAAAGTTTTAATTTACAAAGGCTGGACTTTAAATGTAATCGGTAAAGTCTGGAATTAAACGGCGTCCATTTTACGGACAGTCGACAGTAACTTAAAACGAAAATATAAAGAAACAAAAGTACTTAAAAGTACCAACCGTTGATGGTGCAATCAACTTCAATGGCGAATGTGCCGCCACAAAAGCAGTTAGGATTGCTCGGACACGAACTTCTTGTTGCTTCAATGGCTTGTAGTGCTAGCACTACGAACAGTGCATTAACTAATTTACAAGCCATTGGTATTTTTTTTGTATTCTTTACATCAAGCTTTCACATTTCGCAGCATTAGTATATTGGTAAAAATTTTAATTTAATAACCATTCACGAATCCTGTAAAAAAGAAGACCTAACTGAATTAAGTAAATGTATTCATGGTTATATATATTAGGCAAAATAATACTGAAATATAATTAAAACTACCTTTAATCATTTTCATTATAACAAACAAATTTTAAATCATAGTTCTTTCGAATAACATATATAATTCACTATTAATTTCTTATACGCAATTATACGTAAAGTCCACGGCGACTGATGATACCACTTTTATCGATTACCCATTTTATTATACAGATAATAGAAATTAACAATGATAGGTATTTCTCCGCATTGTAAAGTATTGTAAGGACTACAAATTGTTGGATTACGTGTTTCACTTTGGATATTAAGTCCCCAATGTCACATTATAAGTCCAAAAGCTAGACACGATAGATGGCTAATACACAAGATATCTTTTTTTCAAGCTATAATACCAAGTTATAAAACATCCATCGATTGATTTACAAACGCACCGTTACCTCGGGAGCTTTATTGAGTTCTTTGGTTCAATTTACACAGTTACGGAAAACAGCTTATTTATAAGAGCATTCTGTAAAAGCGTCGTATTTTCCAAGCAAATCCTATTTATTCTCGGCTAATCTTGTTTTTAGACGTAACTGGGCTTTATCACCAACGAATCTGTATGCAGTGGCTTGCCTTTAATTCTACGAAACAATCTTAGGCACTTAAATACATACCTACATTACAAGACTTATGATTAGATTTGCATTTCCTTTTCTGTACTATTCTAGGTTTTTCGTTATTTCTTTTATATGATGGTTTTTCTTGTATTTAACTACCATCACTGCCTTTCATTATTCTTTTCAAAAATAGAACAATCCGTGGTTTCTGATACCGCGTCTAAATTTTCATCCTATCACATGTGATTTAATACGATGTACTTTATATTTTCATTTAGCCTAAACGTACCGTCTATTATTACGAAAAATCAAAAGGTTATAAACAGCCGGACGACAAGATAATTTTCTTTTATTTTAATAGGCAATAAATAGACTGCCCAATAGCATACACACTGTAAGCATAAATCTCACAAAACAAGAGTACGAATTGTCTGGTTTACTTAGATTTATATCTTAATAAGAAAATTCGGCCATGTAATAAAACCTAAGCATCTAGCAAGAAAAAAACTATACATCACTAAATGTCTTAACGTTATCAATACAGTGTACGTGTTGTATAACATACAAGGAATGTTTTATACTATTTGTATTTGTTACCAATTTATTACCAACTGTCATCACTATAATATTCATACAGCAACTTACAGCAATAAATAATTCATATAAAGTAAAAAAATGTTAACCACGAATGAAAAAGGTGTAATATTATGGCAGGTTTCTGTTATCGGAGACCGTCTACGATGTGTATGATCATTGCCTTTTTCTGATGCCAAATAGAAATATTAAAATTCGTTTGGATTTGAAGGTCGTAGCTAGTGAAATTACAATGGTAATTAGAAATACGACTTATGTTTGAAAGCAACAAGCATAATGTGCTACAGTGTAAATACCCGATTTATCGCCATACTATCATAGAGAACTCGTACATCATTTCTCCAGGTTAAGTTAAAAAAAACTATTGAATGCGTTTTAAATAATCAAGTAAAAACGCCCGGAAAAATAACTTAGGATACTTTAACTTATTGTAGTTAGATCAATGTTTTCTAGGTGGTCTATTATATCTGATCTCTTTTATAATTGACACCCCTTTGCTTAGTAACGTATTACATTGAATTAGAGAGAAAATAACATCACTATACATCAATTTTAAATTAAATAAATTTTACTAAAAACTACGTTATTAATGCTTTTAATTACTTTAAAAACATTTTAAGGTTTTAAATTTTATAAAACTTTCTTTAAGTATAGCTTGCATGCAAAGGTTTTTGAATATTTGACTATTAATAGTTTTTTTTACAAAATACTCACGTGTTATCTATACATATCTAATTATTTGATATCCCAACAAATTATTAGGTATGTTTGTAGTTACTTTTTATATAATCAGGGACATTGAAATATTTTTTCTAATAGGAAAATAGTATAAAGTGACATTAGAAAGCCTTACCTCTACCAGAATTTATTCTCACTAATTGCATATGTACCTTCAATAATAATATTTTAAAAATACTTCAAAGCCTTCATGTGAAAGTGACATGACAAACTGTTAACAAAATCTGAATTATTGCGTAAATTTTTTACTGAATCACCGGCGTAGAGGTGCGCCTGCTGCGGCTGGTACGCGACGACTGAGCCCCTAAGCGGATGCTACAGTTTCGACGCACAACGTGTTGGTAAAATAGAGACACTCGGCTTCGATCGACACGCGACGGAAGCTGCCGAACCCTTTTTGTTTACAAATTATGTCCACTTGCTAAAATCTTAAAATCTACACTGATCACTCAAAATCATAATCGAATTTACAAAACATACATTTTATATTAAAAAAACAAAAATTAAAAAAAAATAGTTAACTTGCTTATTTTCGTAATTATTCTTCTTTTATTTTCTAATCCCAGTTATAAAAAAATTTGTTAAGTTATATAAAGGCAATATTATAAAATCTCGTAGGTTCAATACATTGTCTACATACATATGTTTTATGAATATGTAAAGATATTTATCACGGCTTCTAATTGCTTAGCAAATTTGTTATCACGGATTGAATAGAATGATTTATCATTTATTTCAAAAGAGCGGTTGAATGGCTAACCCATAACATTACATTCACAATTGTTCATAAATCTTTGTGTGTGCCTCCTATTGTTTACGAAGCCGACGTTTGGAATAACCCTTTAGTGTTGTGCTGAATTAAAACTCCTCTCATGTGTTATCTCATTGTTAATCCTTAATGTCCTTTTTTTTAAAGTACTAAAGGATGAGGCAAGAAGTACATCCCAACTGAACACGCCTATTCGAAACAATGAGGGTTTACTTTACGACCCCTTGAGACATAAAATGTTAAGTCTCGTTATCTCAGTAATTTCACTAGATACAATGCCGGTCAAAAGTAACATGGTAGTGTTTTCATACTACTGCTTTACGATAGAAACTGGTAATGTGGTATAATCGAATAAAATACGATTAGCTAGTAAAGATAGTTTTACCTTTTCAAGAACAATTCCATACCATCGATTTCATAGTTTATTGGTGATACGTTTCTGTTGCCGGAGACTTATGTAGGTACCACCGCAGCTCCAACAGCAGCCGACAAACAGTAGTGTACAAGCAATACTGTGTTCCAGTTTGAAGTATATTGTAAGCTAGTGAAATTACTGGGGTAATGAGGCATAACATTTTATTTAAAAAACGTACGCAATCTAATATACTAACGAGTAAAAGTCTCGCTGGACTTCTGAATCCGTACTATAAAAAAATAGTCACTGAAATCAAAGTGGCACATTAGATGAATTGTTAAAAATTTCTTTTTTAACTTTGTTCGATAACTAAAAAACTTATTTGTTGTTTACCTTTGTAATAAGCTTTATGTTATGTAACAAAACATTGTTTTAAATCTTTAAACATTTGCCTAAATAAATATGCCAAGGGAGAGAAAGTTACAGTTAAAAATGGCTGTGAGGTAAATAGCAGAGGTCGATAAGGGTAGGATTACGGTCTGGTAGAATACGAGTAACGTCATAAATTAGTGGCACATTGCTGTGTAACTCTGCGAAAAAACTGGTGTTCTTATTAAGGAACGGTATCTCGAAGGCAGGCAATGTATCACCATCTTCGGTTATATAGGTATAACTGTGTAATGAACACTTTTTTTTTTAATTTCAACCTGTAACTAGCATAACTAATTTCTATTATGTAAAGATAAACACTTCTTTAATACCTTGAATTTCTTGTATATTAAAGTAACAAATGTATCACAGATAATATCGATACACATAAATGTTGTATAAAGATGTTTTTGATTTTTTTGAATAAATGAATGTAAAATTGAAATTTAATGTTAAAGAAACAATAGTAATGTTTAATATTGACGCTTGTTTGCTTTACATTAAGTTGATTATGTAACTAAGATGTACACTTTATATAAGAAAGTAAATAGAGCAAAAATAATACTGTTATTATCTATAACAGTAATCTTAAAGTGACAGACCCTTCATCATAAATCATTCATTAGACCTCCCAGAGAGTCCCTTATTATTAAAGCCTCTAAAGGAATTGATAGTTTGCTTTAATCTTAATTGAATATTTATATACTATTCGCAGCATCATCGTTTTCATCAGTTGATACATGCATAAGCTTCCCTTATATACATGTAACAAAATTAATATTTTTTGATGTCAAGGTTCTCATCTGCTTGTAGCTTTAAATTATACTTGACGACGTGAACTGACTGCATTAGCGAATACGTATTTTTTTGATATACCTATTTATTTACAAGACTTTCCTATGTTCGGAGAAAATTTAAAAGTTTGCGGCATATCAAATATATTCTCTGTATGCTTTGCCCTTTTTTTCCCACGACAAATAACAATACATAAAGTGTGTTGGAGTTACGCTACATTAAAAAAATATTCTGCTTGAATAAAACAAAATTGCTTGCGTCACTACATTAGAATAATGTGGTACGCAAGTCACTGTAAATAATGTATTGTACAGTAGGAGTTAGTTCGCACTACAAACGCTACGTGTCAAGATATTGTAAGTGATGTTAAGTAAAAAAGTTGACTGAAATAAATTACAAATCGCATAGAATTCTATAGTGTAGAAAAGTGGTAGTATGTGATAAACATTGTTTCTTTTTCTGGAATCAAATTTATGTTAGCCATTTTTATATAGCTAGTTATAAAGAAATTAATATTTTTTAACAAAAAGAATAGAAAAAATGTGTGTATATTTTCGTCAGGTATTGGAGGGAGTGCGTTTAATATATACCGTCGTTTATATGTAAACTTAACTGTATTCAGCCCCGACCCCATGTTACGGACGGAGGTTCGGAAACAATGTCGGCGACAAGGGATAATTATAATACATGCAGACCCAAATACCGACAATTTGTGCGTAGCGACATTGGAGGATCCGAAATTCAAGACCTCTCGATTCACGAAATCTCTTTATGACTTTCGCTCAAGTTTATTTCTTACATCACAGAACCAATTTGTTTGTTTACCATAATACATACAAAACAGAATACTTAAAGGTTTGCTTAAAATATAAACAAAATATCATTTTAAATACATGTCATTCACATAAGTCATTAATCGTTTAAAAATACTGTTAAGTAAGTAAATAATTATTTTGTAATTCCAATGGAAAAGAAAAACCGGTACGACATGTTTTAGAAAGCCTAATTATTGCCTACTATACCCTTAATTACTGCGACAAATCCACTATTATGGCATGTAAGCTATTGTCTAATCATCAATCTATTTTCGAGTTAAGTTATTTATTTTTTAATAACTATGAAAATAATTACAGTACGAAATTAAAAAATTAAGTAAAAAATTAAACTAACGAACTGGATTACAAAGTTTTAATTACCTGCGCTACCGTAGTTTGACTATATAATAATAACATAATCTGTATGAGTTTGATAAAGGTAGTAAAGCTTAAAAATAGACATACTTTTAATTAGGTATACCTTTTCCACAGGTAAAAATAAAT
Organism: Pachliopta kotzebuea; assembly: GCA_018246255.1. Taxonomy (NCBI): domain Eukaryota; kingdom Metazoa; phylum Arthropoda; class Insecta; order Lepidoptera; family Papilionidae; genus Pachliopta; species Pachliopta kotzebuea. Next base: position 24,408 of record DWLS01000107.1, on the reverse strand, counting down.
CTTTTTAATTAACCCAAAGTTAGATCTCGTTACGGTTAATGCTACTTTGTAATGTGATTATATCGCTATTAGACTTTATATAATAAAACAACTACTATTATGTGATCTAAAAAGAAAAATACTTCATATGCAATGAATTTAAAACTAATTGTTTAATTTAATTGAATAAGTATTTAAGTAATTTCCTATATAAATTAATTCACACGCAAGAGATCCGGTCCTGATTCCGAAGTTATAAACAATCCGCATTCACCAGAAGATGGAATTCTTGGGATTAGTCCATTCATTCTCAATGTAGCGCCGGAGCAACATCTCATCTCCTTGAATGCAAACCAACTTACACAGTACAGCTATTTTCAGAAGAACACTATATAATTTATCAGGATTTAATTTTTGTATCAGTAATTTTTAAAAAGCAATTAATGTAGTACACTGGTCTACTATCTAAAGAGAAATATGGGAGCTCGCAAATGATTAATAAGGGTTGGGTGTTTCGTGCTTTGAAATTGCTTAGAAAGGGCTATGTCGACGACAAACCAACAATAGAACAGGGATGCTATAAATCAAGTCATTGTGTGTACCTTCTTAACGCAGTTAAATGTTAGATGGACCTGAATGTAATTGGAAAGATGTTTATGTTTATTCATAATATTTTATAATTTATATTAAAGAAAACATCGATAAAGTTATGTATTACAAATTCCAATTATATTGAATTTCCCGAATTGTTTCTTTTTGAATGAAAGAACAATATGGTAAGATATAGCTTATTGATTTGATAACCTTTTTTTACACGACGATGTTGAAAGTATTATTTTTCGATAAGTATAAGCTTAAGCTTGACTTCAATCCCAACAGGCTATATATACTTTGGCTGCAAAGTAAACTGGCTGTCTGCTTACTCTTATTTTAAGCCTGTTTTCTTAAAGGCCGTCATATCGGAGAAGTACAGACAGACTCTTGAAATTAAAGAAAATCTGTAAAATAACTTTAACTGCTATTTAAAGATTTCAACGCTTTTAAATCACTTTGTTGTTTATGTTTCTTTTAGGTTTGACACAGATGTAATAAATGGCACAAACTCACAGTATCGCTATTTAAGAATTATTTGTATGTAAAATTATTTTTATTTATCGCAGTTTTGTATTATTTTGGTACGAAAAGGAAATTTGTTTCTGGTGAAATGTTAAAAAGTAAACAAGTTTTTATGTTTAATCAAACAAAATTGTAAATGAAAGTCAAAGCCGACTCGGGTTAATAGCATCCTCTCACGCAATGATACTTTACAACTTTTGCGGTGAATCCATTGTTCTTGGAATGTAATTTTTTTGTTTTTGTTTCTCTTGTAAAAATTTATATCAACTTTTAATGAAATACTGAATTTTTCTCTTCGACTAGACGTCGAAATGTGCAAGGCGCTCACACTGGTAAGTGATACGCTTGCCCGTAACAATGTGGCGTTGGTTAAGATAGTATGCACCGCATTATATTGTGCTCATTCACCTTGAGACATAAGGTTTAAAGTTTCGTTACCCCAGTATTATCACTAGGTTTCATCACCTTTCAAATCACAACACAATAATAATCGCACAGTACTATGTTGGGGCAGAAACAGGAGCTGCTATGGTTCCACCTACACGGTATTTGGTAACATAGACTTTTTTTTTTGGCGCGGGGGAAATAATCAAATGATACCCAGCTTTTGGGGGAAGACAGGGTTATGTAGGATTTATCCCCTCTAAAACCCCATCAATGGTTATCCTTAGTGGATTGCGGAAGGCCCCGGGATCTCCTACGGAATTCACCGGTGCCTCCCTACACTGCTGCTAAGCACATCCCGGCGAGAGCTGTTGTTCTCCCCAGCATAAACAGTATACTACGACTATATATGTGACCACTTCGTAGTTCTCGTATGCCACGGGCTCACTTAATGCCCATTGAAAGCGCCCCCCCTCGAAGCCTGCGAACCCAAAACCCTTCCAGTCACCTTCTACTACAGGCAGGACTTACCTTAGTCCTATTGTTGGTAGTCCGAGACTACAGGGCTATCGGCAACATAAACATACTACCAGTTATTTTGCTCGTAAACGATTAAGTAGTTACACAAGCTATATTATGTAAATAATAAAGTTATTTATAAAATTAATGAGAGAAGAAAATTTAGGATTTTCCGGATGAAGGCAACGAACCTTTATAGCTAACTAATAACTATCTCATGGTTATGGACAGACGTAATGTTTAACATAAGATTATTCTACACAGCTTGTTGCTTTGGTAAATCAAAAACATTAGTGAAAATGTAACAACAAAAGAAATAAGGGAACTGAGAAAAGAAAAGAATTAGGCCGGCCGGCAATAAAAATATGTTTATACTTTTAACAATGGTCTATTCCATCATTTTTTGTTACCTTTACCATATAAGGGTAACAAATAAAATAATTATAACGAAGTTGAAATCTTAGACGGTATCACTGTTACATAAAAATACCACGTTCACATATAACACGGATTACCAGCAGGCTCCGTTCCTAAACTTTCGACATCAGACCGTAATAAATCCTGAAGTTATAATTGCGCTTCTTTAACTTTAAGCTAATTCTCTGTATTATACATTACTGTGAATGTGGACACAATAACAAAGTTAACCTCCGCATTATTTATTCATTTTCCATTGTTAACATTCTATCCTTTTGTTACATCAGTTTTTTTACTTTAAATTCGTGGTTTTTCCTTGCGAGAAGCCGGGCGTAATGTTACTTTAATTTGTCCTTTATGTAAGCAATTTTGAATATCTGTTCTTGCAAGAATAGCATTTTAAATGTAATTTTTCATTAACAGTTCCAAAATTCTTATTTTACTTGTAACGTAGTTTCTTTCTTCAATATTTATTATTACTCTCTTTAAGATCGTGCCAAAAATCTTATGAGATTACTCGAAATAAATTAGATGTATTCTTTACTGTATTTTCTTGAATAAGAACAAGCGACTAAATGCTGTAATTATGTTTTGAAGTCTAATACTAATGTTTTTTTCCATCATCTTCATAACATTGCCAATATAGTATAAAACAAATTAATTAGCCAAAAATTTTTTTTAAAGGGTTTTATTAAATACATCAAAACTCCGAACTATAGCTTTGTAGTTGTTTGGGAATTTATTGATGTATTTAAATTGGTAGTTTGCGAACAATTAACAAGACAATTTTTCATTATATATTATCCATTTATAGAAAGATCATAAGTATTTTTTCATTCCAATTCAAAAAGTTGATTGAGGTTATGAAAACTTGGATACGAGGGACGCTGATGTGACTTAATCTTAATAGGAATCGTGCACTATCGTCTGTGATTTACACATCCCATTCTTAGCTTCTCTTGCAAAAGAATTTCTTCTTGTGTTTGGTACATTATCATTAATATGACATAATCTTATTTATAAACAATTCACATGTTTTCCTATTAAAATTTCTTATTGCCGGTAGCATACATTGTTTTATATGTCAGTAGCCATTACAAGTTGGAAACTAAAAGGGTTTTAACTAAAAGAAAGCCGTAAGCAATAATAGGTCGCAAGGCCGCACAACTTTTCCCTTTCCGCACTGTAGGTCCGTTACTATGGTAACTAGCACATTAAATTATTTTTGGACGATAAACGTGAATGTACGGAGAATAATAAAGGTTTTATTATCGTAATATATACTGTTGATGTACTGGCAATATAACATAAGACTTAACATTTCTTCCTGTTAACAGCTCCTTATTTTCAATTCTTATGCGTCAACAATTTTCTTATGTTTTTATTTATTTTGTTGTTATGATGTTGTGTGATGAAATAAATTAAAAGAACGATGATTTATTATACTAAGACTATAACCAGAAAATGGACCCTGTGAAATTAAATGTATATTAATTTTAATTATTACCTAAATAATTAAATTTAATATATGTAGTCAAATTTAAATCTATTTCTGTGCATAATTTTCTTTAAGAAGCCTTTAATACGCCTTAAGACTGTGAACATTGCGGTGCGTTTATTTATGAAGCTGACATAAGCTTTGTACGAAAGCGGCGTTCAGCTTACAATAGAGCTTAAATCTCAGTATTGTTGTAGATTTAAGAAGCTAATTCTTTACATCGCTTTAAACGGAATCGGAAAAAAAATCTTTCTTATTTTTATACGTTATTCGTCCACGGATTCAATTTAAATATCTTAATTTACAAATTTCATTTGGCTTCTTTGGCTTGATTCTATTTAGATATGTACCATCAGAATATCTATTCCAATCTCCATACGATAGCGCGTAAACATTAAACAATTATCTTTTCCTTCAAATGATATCGTAACCAATAATATTCCCTGGGTAACGGGAGTCAAAATAAACACAATGGTATTTTAAGTTGAGATCCAAAGTAAGCATCTCATTTTATCAATAGGCGTTATTCAATATTATTTCACTTCAAAGTTAGCAACGTTAACAATTAATTTATAATGTAAGGATAATAAAACACCGCTCTTAATGTTCAGTCTGTCAGGACTCTGGACCTTAAACCGGAAGCTTAAGGTCAAAGAGAATCAGAATCGCGCCTCTTCAGTCTTTATAAAGTATATACTGGGAATATTTAACATATATTACGTGGAACATGTAATAGGTAGAAGTAAATGGCTTTTCATAAGCCAGTCGTTGTGTAAACAATTGAGATTATGCTCTAGGGAATAATGTATAACCGTAAAACAGTTACGTTTAAATGGAAAACTAACTGTTAATGTTCGTAATATAAATAAACGTATTATTACTAATAATAAAATGTTCTTTACGGTGTTAGGGGCTCCCTTTGTTCGCACGGATATGAATTTTCAATGTAAGACACCTGCCAGGTGCTCCTGTCGCTTTCATTTACATAAATAATTTTGCCTTCGCAACAGACATTTTTATTAGCTGTCTTAACTGTGTTACTGTAATAATGGAGGAATTATTGCTTTTCTTTTATTTACTCCTGCTGTTGCGTGTAACTGAAATTCAAAGTTAACTAAGAAACTTTCTAAAAGTCAGATGGTAAAACCTTCATTACCATTAGTTGATGGACAGGAGCTTTGTTCAGTGTTGTGAGTAATGATACTATTTTCAAATATTTAAAATAATCAGTATTATATTGAGTAAATATATTACTGATTATTTTATATTGTATAAAAGTATTATCTTATTAATACAAATAGTAATAAGAGACATTTTGTACTCACTGCTGTTTGAAATATTTCTTGATTTATAATAAGTTAATTGAGGAAAGTTGCAATAAAATATCAGACAGGAATTTCAAAACAAGATTTGGAAAAACGGTACTAATTATTAACAATAATAAAAAAATAACAAAAGTTCTTTTATAGTATACTACTTTTACCAAATTCAAAAGTGTTATTAAAAAATGTAATGAAACATGACAATTTCTCCTTCACTTTTAATATTACTGTTAATGATTGTTTAGCTATTGCTGATATACAATCAATAGATTAACAAGCATAGATATGAAAAGAAAATGTTATATTATATCATAATAACCTACAAGTTATTTGCGGTTAACATCAAGATTTAAAGCGCGAAGCCTGCATTCTCGCATTTGTGCATTTATGCACCCACCATCGGAAACCTCGCATTAAAACTATGCACGTAAGATGTACGAGTACATATACGAAGAACTTCAGAACAAAACCACAAGATTGGGCATGAATAGACTAGTTTTAATATTTGAATTACATTATATTTAAACCTTTGTTACTTGATAGAACTTTAAAGGACAAAATGTTATTGAATTTTATCAATCTTGTTGTAACAGTTGTTCATGGGCAAAAGTTAAAAAAGGCTCAGTTTGTCTATAAACTTATATGTTCATGATGTCATTATGGAGAAATATTTTTTAAGTAAGTTTTCACAAATTCTACTAAGCGTAACGAAAAATAACAGTTTTTACTAGTACTTGGCACTTTATACCAAAAGAATAGTTTTTCAGAAGATAAGACTAAGCTTGACTATACAGTTAACAACACGTCCGCCGATGAATATGTCTATGAGATGCAGTTTTTGATTTTATTGAATTATTTATTAACGATATACTATTATCGTAAAATGTTATAGTAAAATAACCGTTATTACCGGTCTATTCTAAACGTATTGTAATAACTTTCTAATAGGTAATATTTTAAGAAAGGGCAGAAGCTTTTCCTTTAACTTTCACCGTATAGTGTATAGAGACGGAAGTGTGATAATTGCACCCAAAAATTTTCGTTCCCTCGGTTTATGTTCAACAATGACTCTTAATAGATTTGTAATGATGATGATACCGACAAATAAAATTGATAAAAAATTGTCTGAATTTAAAAAAAAAATGCTGGTATTCTGTGTTTTTTAACTTTAGAGCAAATCGTTAATCACTTAATCAAAACACGTTTTCCAGTAAGTTGTTCGAGTCGGAAAGTAGAGCGAAGCGATTGAACAATCGCGTGAGAATCAGTTTAAGTTTTAACCAACTAAGCTTACCATTACTTACAAGTTATTTCACTACTACAATTTTACTTATAATTACCTTTACTTTATTATAAGTTTTTTTTTAATAAAACTAGACATGTTAAAGAAGTGCTGTATTAAGATTGCAAAATTTCTTGAAACTTACGATGAGATATTTTTTTAGATTCATATTTCATTTAAACATTTAAGCGAAAACTAACCTCTCATGTCCGCAGGGCACTATGTTCTTAAACTAACGAACCCCTGGCATTTGTCCAGCTTTATACTGTGTTGTAGATATTTCGGGCTAACCAACTAAACTAGTCGTTGAATTTAAGACTTACAGGTCTCAAATTCAACAACTCTAGCAACAAAGTTAAATCTTTTAGCCTATTATTTAGTGCAGCTATTGTAACAAATATTTATATAATGCTTACGAAATTGATAAAAATATTGTTGACTGAAAATCTGAAATAATTTTATTTCAGTTTTTCCTATTTTTTTAAAAAAGTTCGTTACCACATACACAGTTTTTATGTTTAAAGTTCCAAGTCAAATTTAATCTTGTGATAACTTTGTTTACCATTTTATATTATATTATATATATTTTAATGGTCTTGCTTAACCAGTGTTTCAGTTTATATATCTTATTAAAACTAGTAATTAAGATGAGCAATCAAGATATAAGCGAAGAGGTAGTGATTAATGTCTTCAGTTGAAACTTACGTATTCACTGGCTAATGGGTTAATTTATTCCAAGTGGTAAATTGAAATTTCAAAACATTGAAACAAATGTTTTGATTTCTGTGCCAAATGTACACAGTCAAGTGAATATTTATTTTGGCTTAATAACCGATTTTATACAAAAAATCGATTTCAAGTAAAAACTGAATAGTCTAGAAAATTTGGTGGTTTATTAGTTTAATTATAATTTAAAGTAAAATTGAGTAGTTTGTTATTGTTGTAATTACTTAATATCAAAAAAGAATTTTAATACACATTGTCAGAAACAAAAAATATTTCTGGTAGATCTATGTTGCCGGAGACCGCCTCTTAGGTATGTAGTTACAACCGCAGCTACTACTTCGGTCGCCATACAGCAGTGTACAAACATTACCATATTCCGGTTTGTAATCATCATAATCAACGCTAGGTAGTTATGTGTAAGTGTATCACTTACTGTCAGCTGAACGCCCTGCTCGTCTCGTCACCTCGTAAAATATAATAATAAGTACAACAAAAAAAAACGATAATCTTCAAAGGCTTCATTATTACAATAAAAAATAAAGTACTGAGACAAAGCGTACGAAAATCTTAATGGGACAATGTTTTAATTTCAAAGACGAGTAATAAATGAAGTTAACAATAACGCCTTGTGTATTCTTCAAAAGAACATTTTCTTTTGTGTTGAATTCATATTTTCTTTAACATTCAAATTGTATCGAAGTACGAAATCTTTGCTTAGCCGTAGGCTATATTTTCAAATTTTAATCCGATACGAGCTTTGATAGTAATCTTGGCAGGCGGTAATAAACTGCTTACACTCACGGGAATTTAAACTCTAGGCAGGAAGAAGAGCTTTGTTCAAAATTATCTAGATACAGAATGAAGGTAATTACAGCGTTCTAAGATATCAAGATATTCCTGTTTATTTGTAGTGTTTATGCTAATTAATTAATATCAATATAAATAAAATATTTTTTTTTAGTTAATATGTTACATAATTTTCCGTATTTCTAACTAATATTTATAATACAGAAATATTTACCAGTCACATTTTTCTAATTTGTCACTATATTTGACTACCAAAAAATGCAACAAACGCATTAAAGTTAATTTAATTATAAGTTCTTGGTGATATAGTTATAATTTTTATTAAATAAATCATACTCATAGAATTTTTAATTATTTTTATAATCTTATTATAAAGAAGACATTTAATAAGTTCGGAGTACGAGTCGACCTTTTGTCTATTATTCCTTTAAGTAGCAGTAAGTTTCTTCTAATATTTTAAGTTTAATTATTTACTGGTACAACTGTAAAGTTTTCTTTTCATCATCATGAATACGTAATTACATAATAAAAATTTTATTTCTAACTCTTAACAATCTTCGTTTCCTCTTTTCAGTTAGCATATTCAAAAAAGGATTGGTTAAAAAAGCTGGTTCCGAACTTACTAAAAGTTTCTGTTTTAATAAGTGGGTTTTTTCAATGAAAAAAAGAGGTTTGTAAGATAAATTATAAAGATAGCATTTTTTTATACGACGAAGCGACATGAAGAACGAGCTTTCATCTAATAGCACGTGATACTTCTCGTCTGCCTACAACATCTTGGCGCTAATTAGGCTGACATACATCACCACATTGTGCTCATCGCCTTGAGACGTAAGGTATTGAGTCTCGTTACCCCCGTAATTACACTAGCCAACAATGCCGTTCAAACTAGAATATGGTAATGTTAGTATACTACTGTTTGGCGGCAGAATTAGAAGTTGCGTTGGTATTTGTCACACCTGGCATCAGAGAGTTACCACCAGAAAATTATCTTATTTTCTTCGATATCTTATTTAGTCGAATTATTTGGTTTCGTAATCCAAACTATGTAGACGGCTTAAACACAAACAAAGTAATTCAATAAGTTCAAAGCAGTATAAAATTTTAAGTCACGCCACAAACACATCTCATAAATAGCAACTGTATTTCTCAGCGCTTTCTAATGCAAATTTTATTAAAATTTTACTGTGCTGCGGTTGCCCTATTCCACCTTACCTAAAAGTTTCAAATAGAAAAAGATGCAGGATATGATGATATATTTTGATAAAATGTAGTGAAGAATTTTTAATATTCATATCCTACATTATTTTTTAAATTTAAGTATATGAATTCTAGAAATTTTTAAGGTTCAGTTTAAACAAATTCGTTCGTGAAAGACAATTCTGTTCATAATAAATGTAACTAATGTTTTATGTACAAATATTAAAGGAAAATAAAAATTGAAAATAAATAAAATTAATTCATTACCATTTTATTAGATTATAAATAATAACTTACCGAAAACAATAAACTATTATGTGAAAATCTGACGCAAAACTGACAAGGGTCTGTCCCTCGCCGAAATAAAACAATAAGGAGATATAAACTTCGTTAAAAGGTATTACGTTCAGGACTTATTCTTCAGAAAGAAAGTTGTGACTATGTACTTACAATAACTTAGTTATATGTATAGGCAACTAGAATAATTCATTGTTGAAAACGTTTAAGTGTTATGAGATATCTAATAACCTGCTCATATTATTTTAGGTTAAACTGTCTACGATAGATACGGTTAAACTAATATTTGACTTTTGAAGGTCTTCTTCTCTCGTGCGGGGTACAGATTGGAATGTTCCTTCTGTATCATTTGAGTTGACATTAATAGGCAATTTAATAAGAAGTAAAACTAGAAAAAGGGTACCAGCATGCAAATTTTAATCTTTTGCTAAACCAAATAAAGTAAAATTGTAGTTCAAGTAAGAAATCGATGAGGTGACGAGTACGATGTTCACCTGATGGTTGGTGGTACGCTTGCCCATAACAACGTGGCACTGGTTAGGATATATACACAGCACTACTTTACTCTCGTTGCCTTGCAACTAAGGTGTTCTGTCTCGTTACTATAATTTCACTATCTTTCTCTCTCTATGTTGTCATTTTCTCATGGTTGAGGATCGTAGTCAGCCTTGGGCATGCCATTTGCAGCGGATGATGACCCTCCACTGGTTTTTTTCCAACGAGTCTCTCACTATTATGCAAAACTTAGAGGTTGACATTACTAACCGATATATAAAGCCTTTCAAACCGGAAAACAATAATGTTTGTAGATTAATATCTGTCTGTAGTAACAGGAGATGCGACGGTATCACGTCTTTTAAAATTCGATAGTCAGAAGACAATAACTCAGTATATTTCTTAAGCTTTTTCCTTTAACACTATTTATGTTATTTTTTCAACAAAACTTCTTTTTTAATTTGCAGACTAAAATAGTTGATCTGTGATATTTTTTCATTAAATATTTTCTTATTATATACTTTTTGTATCGAAAAAATTTAAAGGGCTTACTCTGATAATCCAGATCCGCCGGAACTACAGAAAAGCATTTGCATAATCTTGGACAGAACAATTACACAATAGTAACTATAGAACTATTAGGTTATTGATATACTGACGATATGTGCTACATTTGACTTCTTATACAAATTTTCTTAGTAGATGTTTGTACGTGATAAAATTTACTATAATAAACTGTAATGATGGTATAGTCTTTCAATCGCAATTTTAAGTTATAAATGCCCTGTACCACTAAGTTTAAGTTTTGATTTTTTGAAGTTACACGTCGGTATGAAATTTAGATAAGACCTATAAGTATATATAGTAAGTATATACAGTATAATGAAAAAATTAATGTGTGAGATGGTTACTTTTTTATACTACTTACATTTGCAAACATTACTGTCTTTTGTAAAAGGCGTTGTAGCTAGTCAGGCTACTGGGATAATGAGACTTAACACGTTATGTCTCAAGACGACGAGTATAGTATGCAGTACGTTTATCATTGTAACTAAGGGCACATTGTTATAGACAAGCATATCACTTACCACCGGGTGAACGACCTCCTCGTCTCGTCGCTCGGTCGAATAAAAAAACCGTCGTTATTCAGAATGATGTAATAAAGTCCCTTGTTCTTGTGAACTAAGTAAACCTTTCATATAGCAATAAAACGTTCATAAAGCTCATGTAAAAAATTTCAATATAATGCGTATTGCGGCGAACTGCACATTATAACGTCATTGTTCTGTCGAGTGTATTCTAGATCGTGATGATGTGAGGAATGGACATTATTTGAAGTAATACTCGTATATTTTGCAATTTAAACTCGATCTTTATCATTTGTTAATATCTGTTTATATTGGTACTTTTATATATTTATATAGATTTCTTTACTTTACTTTTAAGTAAGTACATCTTTCCTTATTGAACTGTAAAAAAAATTAGTCTGTTAAAAAAGTAGCATAATGTAATACTGATTCAAAATCAATACAATTTAGATTAAGAACTGGAAGCGGTCATGGCTCTGTTGGTAAGAGCCGTTGCGCTATATAAGTAAAGAGTAGGTACGATCTCTGTTATAGATATGTGATATAGCCCTGTAGTCTCAAGATAGAAAAAATTAGACTACAGTAAGCCCTGCTCTCGTAGAAGGCGACTAAAAGGGTCATCGGGTTCACGATTCTTGAGCGTTTAGGCGCTGATGGTTGGATTGATCAGCCTTAGAAGAACGACAAATGCCAGTTAGTCTGGCTTTGACTGTACTACAGCAACGCTACGGTTCTTTGTTCCCTTGCCATACCTTTTTTTATTTTGGGGGGAAATCCAAAAGATACCCTGTTTCTGAGGGGAAGTCAGGCTTATGTGGGATTTATACTTACTAAAACCCCTCGGTAGTCATCCTCAGTGCATTGCGAAAGGCCTTTGGATCTCCTACGGAACTTACCGGTGCCTCCCTGCACTGCTGTTAAGCACATCCCGGGGAGAGCTATTGCCCTCCGTAGCATACACAGTATGCTACGACAAAATACGAGACCACTGCGTACTTGTCGTCCAACCCGGGTTCACTTAATGGACTGTGAGGGTCCCCACCTTCACAACCCGTGAACCCGCAAAACCCTCTCAGTCACCTTCTACGACAGGCAGGACTTACCTTAGTCCTATTCTTGATAACCCGAGACTACACGGCTAAACCCTCGTCAAACCTAACCCTTTGATTATCCTAAGGAGGCTGACCCTCCTTAGGACAATTCTAGCCAGAGTATAGAGGAGTTCCGTAGCGTTCCATAGGAGATTCCGGGGCCCGTCCTAATGCACTGAAAAAGACCATTGAGAGGGTTTTAATTGGTACAAACCCTCATAAGCCAGACTTCTCCCCAGAAACAGGGTCTCTTTAGAAGAATTCCCGCTCGATACAAAAAAAAATAAGATTCGCCAACATGTAAACAGCCATAGTAGTGAATAAATGGTCTTACACCTTGTCTTGTAAGAAAGATGCTCGAGTTTCATGTGGTGCAATATTAGGTCGGATTTTTGACCAAATTTAATTTATGTATTTAAAAGAGGAACTGGAAGTAGGAAGGAGGGAAAAGGAAGATCTACCGCTAGATACATTTTAAAAGTTTTTTATACTTAATTATAAATAAACTAAACCAATGTTATTACAGATTTTATTATTCAATTATTGTTTATAAACAAGGAACCTTGAAAGCGCTGAAAAAAATATTGGTTCAATACAAAGATTCTAAAACTTAACCCTTTTGTAACGAATATAAATTTTATTGTAATTTTTACACAATACAGGTTTATCTAATTATATTCGCTATTACTTCATACAATATCGGTGCTTGATATGAGTTATTATAATAGAACGAAGTTCTTCATAGTGATTTTTTTTTATTCCAGCGATATGTACGGATTGCAGTTTTAATCATTGAAAATTATCTACGAACCCGGAAAATGTCTTTCAATCTGGGAAATTGAATCGGAAACCGCCAGCTATATTTCAAACAATAAGCAGATGCATCGGACTGAAATTGAATTTCTCATATCAGCAGTATCAGTAATGTCGTTTTTGATATCGACGATTTTTCCCGATTTTATGAAATTCTGAATTAATCGTAAAGTAAAATTCATTTTTATTAATCATAATAAAGTTATGTTATAACCTTTAAGATCCGCTGTTTCTACTTAGTAAATTTCATAACATTGTGCCGTTTGAATTTTACTGTTTGACAAGTAAGAACTCCGACATCCCGGAAAGTAGAACATCTAATTTATTTATTTATTTTATAATATTTTAAAAATGTGCTAATAAAAATTAAATTAAATAAATATGGAACTCTCTCACAAAGATATTGTTTAATTTATATGGTAAGAAAAGTATTCATATAAATTTAAATAAAAATAAATACTAGTTATATATTTTGGTTGCTGAAAAACATATAAGCACACAATATATAGTTAAGCTGTAAAACTATAGTAAGGTAATACTACCATGTTTCAGTTTTTGAGACGCTGTAAAGTTACTGGCTTAGCGAGACTTAATATGTAATGTACATTCTTTTGCAGGCTGATAAATATCAAACGAAAGACTTGAACAATAATATTAACTAGTTCAAAATACAGTTCCAAAATAAAGTAATTTTTTATAGCAAATATCTGTTGTGGTAGACAAATTTGATATTTAATGTTCACATCATCTTTTGATACACAATGCATACAAATTTTATTATAAGTATATGAAGTTATGATGAAATGTTACAATCTCATCATATCGAATAAGATTTTAGCATACCAAGCCGAATTCAATATACCATTTACTCATGAAATCCAATTTGAATATGTAAATTTCTCTTAGAATTTGTACCCACAGAAGTAAAATATTTGTATTACTGCGTTTCTTAACTAACTCTGTAACTGATTAAAGCAAAGTTACTCGCTCGCTTCGATAAAACTCCTTTTCCTAACAAATACGTTTAAATTGCTTCGTTAATTAATTTGTAACACTGCTATAAAAAGATCTTTATACAATTTATTACAGTTATTTTTAATATTATATGTGTGTTAGTCCAGTGTTTAAGTTTCTATAGAAAAACGTCTTGAGAAAAGCGTTTCGCAATATAGCTTTTCTCATCGTTTCCCAATATTTAAAAAATCATAAATATTTATATTTATTTTATAAACACAAAATACAATACAGAATTATAACTTATCGTTTACAAATATAACTTCTTTGTATAAATAATTGTATCTTTTTTTTATTTTACTATCATTTCCTAGACAATAATTCTGTATTGAAGCATTCCGTTCCTTTTAATTATCCACAACTTCAATTATCCACAAGAATTCTAGAAACTTTTTTATTAACTAGATTGCCCCTTAAATACTTTTCTCTCTCACTGTTGAGTACCCGCGATCAAGTCCAATTCAGCTTTTACTTTAAGTCAGGTATTTTAGTTGTGTTATGTTGTTTGATTCTTTATTGTATCCAACGACACTGTTCTTATAAATTATTTGTAGGATACGAAAATGTATCAAAAAAAATCTATATTTAACAACAGATTTATTTTATATTACTAGCTTACTTTCAAACCGGAATACTGTAATCCTAATCACCTGCCCGAGGCAGTCCTCTGCGGAACATGGTCCTCTTCCACGGAACACCACTAAGTCCGGTCTTCGGTTATACGCATCTAATTGCCGCCAGCTACACATTAATGTTTGCACTTTACTATTTGGTGGCAAAAATTTAAGCTACGGCGGTACCTATGCTTCTCCCTATCTCTGGTAATAAAGACCTGCGACCAGTGAATTTGTATTGTATTGGCAAATAAAGCGTGGATCAAGTGGAACTCATGGTGAACCGGTGACTTGGTGATGGATGAATTCAGGTAGCATTCGATTACGTCAAAGATCAATATTCAAGGCTAATAGATCATCAAAATAGTCCCGGATCTGTAGCTTATTGATTTTATTATGTTCCAACTTTGTCGGCTTCAACTTACAAAATACTAAAGTGACTAAAGTAAAGAATTATAAATTAAAATGACAAGAAACAATTCACTAGATTGTCATAAAAATTAAACAAAAATCTCTTTACTTTTTTATTAATTTGTTTCGACAAATTTTTTGTACGGTAATTACAGAAGCCAAAGTATCAGAGATACTATGCGATCTAAGAATAGTTTTCAAACTTATACTATAAGACTTTATCCACACGGATTACCTGAACTGTTAGTCGTTATCACGGAACAAAATTGGAACTTGTTCGATAAACTAGTCATATAACCGTAGTTTCATGATAGTTTTCCGGTTTAATAAAACTAAACTCGTATTCGGAAAAACCACGTCGCCGAAAGCAAGAAATAGATAGATCATAAATGTAAGGTACAGGAAAAAAATTACTCTGACCTATATTGTACTTCATCAATTATACAAAAATTAAAACGGACTATTCTTCTAAAACATCAAAGTTTATTTGGAACAAAATAATGTTTGCACAGTACTGTTTGTTAGATGCAATAGGAGCTGTAGTGGTACCTACCCAGACGGCCTCCGGCAACTTAGACCTTCCACCAGTAATACATAATAACGCAGATATTAATTGCTATACACACTACGGTACTGTTCTACATAATACACCTACGTATGAAAATTTCAGCAATTAGTACGACGTATGTAATTACCAGTAAAAAACTTTTTTCACTCTCGCCCGACTTTCGTTCTGTTGGTGACAGCTGTGCTAGTCGACCGTATTTTTTTATCTCGCTCCAATGCATTTCAAGAACTGCTTTGACCATCTGCTGGAAATCTATTTAATGTAGGTTATTAGCAAACGTTTGCGTCCGAGTTCACGTTAACTAATGGATTAAATAACTTTATAAATTAAAGAAACGAAGCAGAGCTATAATTTTTAAAAATAAAAAAGGTTACATGTTTAATTATTTCTTTTTAAGTGGACTACTAGTACTATTCTTTACCATAAAAATAAACTTACCAAGGAGAATGGGCGTAAATAAGTGTTTTGGGACTTCAAAATCCAAAAGGATTCATTAGGGAATGAAAATAACCAAGTAGTTTGGCTATTTCTAACATTTTGTTTTTTAAATCTCTTTTTCTATCCATATATACCATATTATACCGAACCTACCTCACATCAAATCATTGGCTGGTAAACATCCACTGCTGTGTATATGCCTCCCCCAAAGATCACACATTGATCGGTCCTATATTAGCCACATTAACCGATTTCCTGCGGCATTCATCAGATCCTTGGCCTACTTTGTCCAGGTCTATTTCTACCGGCCAGCTTCCATATTTTTCTTTCCAATTCGTACAGTTTTTAAAATCGGTCTAAAAGTCAGCGCTTACGTTTCTTTACCTTATTTTTTTATAATGAAACTTTTCATAAAGACGTTATGTTGCATGTTCTAAGTGGGCGGTAGGAATCGAGTTGCGTGACTGCCTTTCAGGAATAATTCCGAATGTAATAAGCCACCCATAATTACAACAAAGTTGAATTAAGTTGTGGTTTTTTTTCACTAGCACGTACATTTTCCATTGTTTCCATGAGCAAAAAAACTTTCAAAAGCATTTTTCTGTAATCTAAATATTCAATTATATTAAAGTTAATTGTTATTTAGGGGAGGGGTTGGTTAATAGCCAAAGAAATAAGAAAGTGGAAAAAGGACATCAGGGCTTTAATAATTGTTATAATCCAGATAAACATATAAGAGGCATAAATTAAAAATTATTAATTTTATAATAAATTTTTATGGTTGAATGTGTCTAAATTAAATTAAATAAATTGATGGTACTTAGAAGTCATAATATTTATTGAAGCTGATGAGGTCTTCCCATCTTAATGATAATAACAGAAGTAAAATAATTATAAACGATAATAAAAGTGTCGGTTTCGTGCGGAAAATTATTCATGGAGACAAAAGAGACAGGGACTAACACCAGGCAGGTGTCTGGAATTGAAAATTCATTTCGTCGCGAACAAAGGACGACTTAAACACTGCTACGAAAACATTTTACTTCGTTTAAATATTAAACACCCGAAATATTTTTCTTTGGGTCTTATATAAAGAGTATGTTGCAATTTCAAATTGAAGTTGAGCAAGAAAATGGTAAAATATGGAATTTAATCATTTGACATACCGGCGATGATACAATGTTACATTTGTTAGAAGATAGAAGAAGGTATTGTTCGGTTTGTACCCACCATGTAGACATACATAGCATTCACACACGTTTTCGCAGCACCACATATATTCATTGAATATATTTTTTTGTATTTAAAAAACTTTATTGCAACACCTTAAAACAGGATACAATAGGAGGACTTAATGCCTACAGGCATTCTCTGCCAGTCAACCTAGGAGGTGGGAGATGATGTAGTAGGTAAAGTGTGAAAGGTATATTATTGTTATTATACAAATAAATACAAAAGGAGGTATAGACAAATATATAAAAAAATATGAAAGTGCAAAAATAAATACATATGTAAATAATATATAAATAAGTAAAACTACTCCTGTGCTTCCAAAAAGTACCCTTTCACCAGTCTCCTGAAAACTTCTTTGTTTGGAGCTCTTCTAATATTGACAGACAAGGAGTTCCAGAATCGTTCTGCCTGAATAGTAAAGGAGAAACTGAATACTAATATACAAAATAATTTCAATATAAAAAAAGGATTTTGAGAAACATTTCGAAGAAGCTTTAAAAAATGATGAAGTAATAAATGAGTCAGGATCTGGGCCTATCAACGTAATTATAACGCTTCTAAAGCGGAGCTCAATTTGCGTCTGAAGATAGGTAAAGAATGGCCAAAGATGTCAAAATCTTGGATTGTATTGAATTGTGAGAAGCCATTATATAGTTAATTGGTGACGACTGACCGTAATTAGTCATCTAGTATTTTAAAAGTATTCTGTATAGGGAATTTAGGCGTTTTTGAAAGAGCAGTATGTTAATTTGATTTAAAAGGTTTGGAGCAATGATTCAACCATGGATCACCTATGATATTGATATTATACTCAATAATTCTATGGCACGCATACTATAAATATTATAAGTCATTGTAGAAATTGATATCTGATTTCGTTAAAACGCTTACTAAATGCAATTTAATTTTTCGCGTCTGCATCACTAGAGCAAATACTCTTTTAGCAATTACTTGAGTAATTTGAGTAACTTGAGTAATGCTCAAGTAATTGATGTATTTGGACTTTTATTTTATTTGTTTTCATTTCACTCTTAACTATTACAGATCATTTAATACTTTTAAACATCGGTGAATTGAAAATGATTATACAAACTATCTAGAGGTGCTAATAATTAAAAAAATCTGTTATTTCCTACTCATCTACCATTAGAATTTAACCTTTTTATTCATTAATAATTCCTCATTTATTAATATTTTTTTATTTGACAAGATGAGCGAAGCGTTCACTTGATGGTAAGTGATACGCTTGCTCGTAATAACGTGGCGCTAGTTAAGATGATATACACAACACTACATTGTGTTCGATGTCTTGAAACGTATGATGTTAAGTCTTGTTACTCCAGTAATCTCAAAAGCATACAGTTTGGCGGAAGAAATAAGTATTGCGGTGGTATGCATAAAGAGTCTCCGGAAACGGAGATTTACCTTTAAGCAAAAAGGTATTAAAAAAAAGAAAAGCCTACATAAAGCCCTATAATTCAGAACTTGGCACCAATTAAATATATATGTTGTATA
The DNA here is from genome assembly GCA_018246255.1 of Pachliopta kotzebuea. Lineage (NCBI taxonomy): Eukaryota > Metazoa > Arthropoda > Insecta > Lepidoptera > Papilionidae > Pachliopta > Pachliopta kotzebuea. The sequence continues at coordinate 5,581 of DWLS01000107.1, read as the reverse complement.
GTATGTATGAAAGAACAGGAGAAGAAAATTAGTTGTCATTAAAGATCAAACAGGTTTCGTTTTATTAGAAAAAAAAATATATATATACAACATGAATATTATTATTCCGCCAATAAGGTTCTGTAATATTAAAACTTGATTTAAGTTCTGTAACGTTTTATTACCTTTTGTGAAATAAAGCCATTTCATACGTTTGTTTTGTGCATTATTTTTTCCAACATTCCCGCTCGCAATTTGCGTTTGCATCACTGAACACTGTTTACACTGTATGATTATGTACGGGTAAGCATCCCGTGCAGAGATAGGCAGATGATCATCAAAACGTTAAAAACTTTTTTCCTTTTATTTTTACAACAACGTTATTAAAACTGCGGTAATTAGTTTTCCGTTCATCTGTATATAGTTATATACTGTAAAACAAAAAGTATAAATTGTTTGAATATCATGTACTTCTTAACCGCTCGGCCATTATCAGCATTTGCTGTGTATATATTTTCTAGGAAATCTTTTTATTAGTTTTTTATCTCTAGTTTTTGTACTTTAATTTTATGTTACCACTCTACAATATATAAATATTTATTTCCAATACCTACTGAAATTTACTAAAGTAAATATTCACCGGTGGTAGATCTCTTTTGCCGGAAACCATTTAAGTAGGTAACACAGCATCTCCTATTTCTGCCGCGAACAGTATGCAAACATTAGGGTATTTCGGTTTGGGGAGTGTTGTAAGCTAGTGAAATTACTAAGTTAACGAGGCTTTACACCATATGTCTAAAGGCAACGATCGCAATATGATGTAAATGTATCCCATCTTAACCAGCGCCTCGTTGTTATAGGCAAGCGATTACTTACCATCAGGTGAATGTCTTCCTCATCTGGTCGAATATAAATATGTATTATACACCTACTCTTTGATCATCATCATCAGCAAACAATAGATGTACATTAACACAATCTTTTCTCAAAGATCTGTAAGCCGATCAGGTCAGTGATGTCAGCATCTAGCGATTTCTACAATCTTCAATAAATTGTCGTCTATTACCAAATACAGGAATAAAAACTATATACAGGTCAACAACTTAAGTTTATAGGTTGCAACTTAAGTTTATAAAAGCAAATTACTTAGTTCCTAGTTGTAAAATTAATGAAAACTTCGAAAACAAAAAAAACAATGTTCATTAAACGAATACGGAATTACCAAATGTAGGTAAAATTGCCTTCCTAGCCACAATTTAATTATTTTAATGCACTATACAATGCGACCGCTAATTTATTTAGGAAACTTAAAAATGCTTATAAATTCTAAAATATTCATCAAATCATCAACCCAATTTGTAGAAGAGAGGCGGCTGGTAACACAGTACCAAGTAAATCAGAAATGATTAAAAAAAGTAGAAATTATAAAAGTAATAACAAAGTAATTCAGTCTCATTTGTAAACCATATTACAAGTACATAGATCTGATCTGGGTCAAGGAACTTCTTTGCTAATCATTTTATTTAGTCTTAGCTGACATAGTATTTTTTTACGATCATAGATATTTAAAGTATTAAAATGATAATTATTTACATCGACATTAGTTTTCTATTTTATTGAAAACAGATCTTTAAAGGAGCGGTGTAAAAAGAGGTGAACTGTATAGTCTACAATAATAGTTAGTAGAATGATAAAAACCACACGTATTATTTTTCTTTATAAATTGCTAACACTAGAACGAGACTCAGGACATTTTTAGCGTTCTTCTCCAATCTAGGACCTACATAAAACATGAGACATCTATTCCGTCGCCTTTTTTTTCTCTCAAAGAATTATATTAATGAAAGAAGTTCCTTATCATTTTTATATGATATAAAAACTAAAAGTAATTTGTTACATATTTCGTTTATTAAATAAATCCAAGTCTTAACTAATTTCATTCATTAGATAATTATCTTAGAAAATTACAGATGTTTTTATACAACGAGATGAGTGGGACGTTCTTCTCATGGTAATTGATACGCCTGTCTATGTTACACTAACTAAGATGATAAGTAAAGCATCCCATTAAGCTCATTGTCTTAAGACTGTTAGATGTTAAGTCTTATTACTACAGTAATTTCTCTAGGTACAACCTCCGTCAAACTAGAACGAAGTAATGTTTAGAGAAGTAGGTACTTCTGCTATCTACCTAGATGATATAGATCAACAAAAACCTATAACTAGTTATTTGTATTTTAAAACTATAAAACACGAGAAACTTTATAAATATTTTAGTAAAAGCAAGAATAATTTATTCAGTGTATGTCAATTTACTCCAGTTCCCGGTAATCTATGTAATGGAATGGATTTCAGGTCTTCATTACATATTTATCTCATCTAATCGAAGTGTAACTTTTAACTCATCTGGTTAATGGGAAATATTCTAAGTAATGTTAAATTTTTAAAATAGTACATATTATTTATCTCACTGGAATATTTTTTTAAAGGTGTCAATATAACTGATGGTTAGTGATACGATTGCCCGTAACAACGAGGCGTTGGTTAAGATGGTACACACTGCACCATATTACGCTCGTCGCCTTGAGAGACAAAGTGTTAAGTATTGTTACCCCAGTAAATTCTGTAGTAAACAGCACCCTTAAAACTAGAACACAGTAATGTTTGTATACTACTGTTTGTGGGCTGAAATAGGTACAACGGTGGTATCTAACTGGACAATCTCCGGGAACAGGGATCTATCGCCAGTTGCTAACAATTGCATCTAATACAAAAATGTAGTATACAACATTTTTTTTATGGATATAAATATAAGTACTACTGGTGGTAGGTCTTTGTTGCGGGGATCGTTTAAGTAGGTACCACCGGAGCTCTTATTTCTACCGCCAAATAGTAATGTGCAAACATTACTGTGTACCGATTTGAAGGGTACTGTATGCTAGTAAAATTACTTGGGTAACAAGGCTTAACACATTACGTAATAACGGCAAAGAACGCTATGTGGTGCTGTGTATACCATCTTAAGTAGCGCAAGGTTGTTATGGGCAAACGTATTACTTACCATCAGGTGAACGTCTACCTCGTCAGGTCGAATAAAAACACCTATTCTTCGATCATCATCAGCAGCAAAAAATAGATGTTAATAATTAACACAATCTTTTCCCAAAGACCTATAAGCCGATCAGATCAGTGATGCTTGCATCTCGCGACTTTCTACAACCTTCATTCACACTTCACTTACCATTATGTAAACTTTGTGTCTCGTCTCGCTGTGTCTGTGTCTTGTCGCTAAATCGAATAAAAAAAAATGTTTTGCTAGTGCTTAATTAAGAAGAGATTGTTATTTCATAGCAGATGGTAATTCGTTATAATAGTAAACATGTAACATGCATAGCAGGTACGCTTTAAATTTAGCGGAATTACCTCCTTTATTAGTACGTTGCAGAGGTTGTCGGTTCTTGAATCCAATTTCTTGTTTTCGAGTTAGCTTGTTGCCAAAAGACGCATTGCAATTTGTCTGCACAATTCCAGAGCAATAAATTGTACACGCTGACGGCAGCGGTCTAAATTGTAAAACAAACGATTATTTTCGAATGCTGCAGAAATATTTTGTCTCACTGGGTCCGTTGAAAACTTCGCATTTTTTTACTTTAGTTTTAGAGTAAGTTTTGTAATTCCTAGCACATTTCATGTTAATATTTATTGGTACATTACGATTAGTTTCAAAGATCGCAGTAAAAAAATCCATAGATGCAGTTCACGATAGTAGCTTTTAACTACTTTATGATAATAGACATAAAATATTTTTTTTAAAACTAGTATATAATGTAATCTCGGTCACATTAATTTAATCTTTCTATCTAACGTCGGAAAAGTTTAAATTGCACTTTCCTGTCGTAATTCATCAGACTTGAAAAGTTTTGAAGGAAACGGCACTTAGTACGTCTCTAGAAAATCTTACATCTGCTTTAATTTAAATGTTTAAACGTCTTAAGTTTCTCATGTGGACTTCATAATAACACGTCGAAATTAAGAGGAAACTTTTGAGACTTATTTACGTTGAATTGAATAAAGTAAGAGTAAAAGTACATACTCTGCTAACAGTAATAATACTTTTATTATCTTAGTTGTTATTTAATCTATAATACAAAAAGTGGTTACTGGTAATGCGTCTATGTTCTCGGAGACCGTCTAGCTAGGTACTACCGCAGGCTCTTGTTTCTGCCGGTGAATAGCAGTACGTAAACATTTACTGTGTTCCGGTTTGCAGGGCGTTGTAAACTAGTAAAATTACTGAGGTGACGAGATTTAACACCTTATGTCACAAGGCGAAGAGAACAATGCAGTGTTATGTATACCACCTTAATAAATTTCTCATTGTTATGGGCAAACTTGTCACTTACTATAAGGTTATCCATTAAAAAAAAACTATTCTGTAAGCATTTTCAGATGAGTGCCTATTTCTTTAACAAATATTACTATGTTTCAATTTAAAAGATGCTGTAGGTAGTTAAATTACTGAGCTAACGACACATGTTTTTTCCCAAGTATCGTCAGAAATGAACTGCCATAACAGTTAACTGTTTCTAAGCAGCAATTTCCTTTCATGATGGGTGTATATACCGCTTAGTAAGTTTTACCCTAACGCAGTTAATTTAAAAATTTACAACGGTACAGTTATATTTAAACGCTATTTACATTTATTAGGCGACCGTAAAAATCAAGGCGATAAATTATTGCATATCTCGTTATGGCCTCGCTTATTCCGGTCACCGGAAACTTGCCTGGAATACCGGCGATATCGGTTATTTGCACTGGTTGGAGGCGTTTCCAATAATGAATAGTTACCTAACTCTAGAATAAATACACATTATTGAACTACGACGGAATGAGAAGCGGAGTTTGTTAGTTATATATTTTATTGTATCATGAAGCGATGTCAGTGAAATAAAAGCGCCAATAATACTTAGAACAATTGATCATTTCTATAGCAACATTAAATTAGTAATATTAAAAGTATATATACGGAGTAGTTTTTAATCTCCCTCGTACTGCTAAACCTAGAATCGATTTATTTGCAATACATGTATTTGCTCCAACTCCATACATTTTCTAGACGAAGTTAAATAGAAAATAACTTTCTAACTGCAGCGTTAGGGCGGGACTGTGGCTCGTATATTTTAAGAACGTCCTGATAAGAAGTATACTATTCCCGGAAAATTTAGTTCTCGTTTCTATGTAACTTTATAGAAAATATTACTAAGTATATTACCTTCGATATACATTTTAAAAATAGCTATAATAGGGTAACCAAAACGGCTATCACAGTCGTCTTCCTCTACGATCTTATTAATTAGTATGTATTTTATATATCCTTTTTTTCTAAATGAAGCAATTGGCAGAAAAACTGACAGATACAGTTAAGATATTTACACAAATTTATATAACACCTAATATTATAAAACCAGAATTAAGTCTTTTTAAAACGACAACGGTGCGTTTGAAACTTTTCTTTTTTTACGTAGGTATAGGTTAATGCTTGACCATGATCCCACCTGGTGTTAAGTGAAGATGTGGTCGATGATGGTAAAGCGCATTAACC
>DWLS01000106.1:0-42389 GCA_018246255.1 Pachliopta kotzebuea | reverse complement strand
TAGATGAACAATGTGGCGCTAGTTAGGATGATATACACTACATCACATTGAGCTTGTCAACCTAAGACACATAATCTGTAGTTTTGTTATCCCGGTAATATTAATAATTTTTAGCAAAAATGGCTGCTGCATTGATCCTCCTACCCAGATGGATAGCCACAGGCATCTATGACAGGCAATAAAAAATAATCATCTGTGCTAATTGTTGACGTACGGGATGGAAAGCGAGCGGACATGCCGACACTGCGTCACCACGTCTGAACTTCATTGATTATTCATTGTTGGCGCAGTGATCTCTTATAAATATTGATGACACTTTCGCGTTTGCCTCATAACACACCGTCGATGCTACTTTAACACCTGATTTTGTCACTACACTCCATTGGAATAGTTCAATAGGTGATCAGATCATCATACTTATATATTAAAATAAATGGTAGTAGCAGCAGTAGAACACGTTCGAAAGTTTGGCTCGTTGATAAGTCTGATCGGATAACGTTTGGATAAATCACCTAAGTACTGGTGGTAGGTTTCTGCTGGCGGTAAGTAACCAAAGAGGTACTACCCCAGCTCCTATTTCTACCAACAAACATTATTGTTTCCTGTTTATAGTAAAACTGGGGTGACGAGACTAAACATCTTACGTCTCAAGGTGCCAAATATAATGTGGTGCTGTGCATATCGTCTTATCTATCACGACGTTAGTTTAATCAAGCTTATTAGATACTATAAGAAAATAAAAATTATAGTGCTTTATCATAACGTAACATATTTTCTATAGAACAGTTAATAATTCTATTGTGGAATGGATGCAGAGGCATGTCTACTAGTATGGGACTTAACCTAGTTCGTTTGAATGGTCGCATTCCGGCGGACGGGTGTTGCCTAATCTGAAACTACTAGCGAGCAGATCGGCGTAATGGAGAACTGAGAATCTCTCATGAATACTGAACAGGCGCCGGGGCAGATGCTATCGTGGTGTTTTAATTACATGCGACGTATATTGCTTCACTGGTACAAATGGTTCACTGCTGTTCCACTAGGTGGCATTAATTATAACGGTCCCTTTGATGTTATATAATAACTGTTATTAGTTGTAATAGACGATTCAAAAGTCCAATTTGAATGGGAATTGAAATTGATTTAACAGCGATCTAATGGGATGTTTTAAATTTTACATGGGCTGTTTGGTATTAGTTATTAGAGTTGTGGGAACGCAATACCGATGTCGATAGCTTAAAATACGTCTTTAATTTAGGTCACTTAAACTTAGAAAATCAATGCTAATTTTGTTATCAACAACCGGCTATAGTTGGGTGTAATGTAGTTGGTGCCTGTATTGGATACTAGAACAATCTATTGCTTGTATGTTTCGTTTTTTAATTTACAACAGGTTCATTGTTCTTAAAATGGTTTTCGATATGGACAAAGAATATATTAAAAGGAAATCATTAAAAATTTAGTATTGACATGGTCTATAGAAATTTTTACACTCGTATGTAAATTTAACTAGTTGATATCGGCAGACATTGGAGAACAAATGTATATAATTTTATTATAATATTATACTGCTAGAGAAAACCTAAACTTTTTCTCACTATTTTTATGTCAGTAAATTTGTTCTCAATTACTTACTTATATTTATGTACAGAGCACTAATACACGTTTTTAAAACATTATCAACTTAATATCCTCTAAACGTCGCCGGATTGTTCAGGCACATTAGAGATTACCCGCAACATGCAGATAAGACCAAAAATATTAATTTGATTTTTTGATCGTGTATACATTAATTAAAATTTAATTTATTTTATTTTTAAAGATTAAAATATTTTTTACATAATTCCAAAGAAGGTAAATGCTTTCTGCGTGTACTGCAGATTTCGAGGAGTAACCGCCAAAGGCGCAGAGCCACGAAAACTCTACGTTCCGGTTAGAGAGCGCGCGGCGACCCATTTCTGTCTATTGTTTAAAACAGACGCCGATGTTTTGGAAGTTCTAACTCGGTTTACCAAGTTTCGGTACCAGGGCCAAAATAAAGCTGCGGTTAGCCATTACTGGAGTTGCGCTGTTTACAAAAAAATGCTGTTAATTCCTTTGCGTTTTTTAACGCAATGGAAACTATTTATCCTTAATTACTTATCCTACTAATATTTCCCCTTTGTTGTCGTGCGTCCATGCAGAATGGGATGACGCTATGTCAACTTAATTAACAGATGCCTCTGTTTATGACATAATTATTTTCATGTTAAACATTTTATTGAGATAGAGATTGAGATCTTTTAGCTGCGAATGCAACGGGCAACTATTAGTCTTTTGTAATTTGCTAATTACAGTTTTAGATTATACTTACTGACAGTGAGTTCGAACAAGGGTGATTGTATATAATTAAGCCATCAAAAGCCAGGTTTCGGAAGAAACAATGAAACTATCTCAATAGACAGGTTTTTTTACTTGTCATACTAATTTTTTTCCTCATGTTGTAAATTATTTGTTCTGAATAAATTAAAATTATTAAGATAAATACATTTTTCGCTTTTTATCAAGTAAATTCAAACAAACAAATGTTATAAATCCTTAATTAATTTTAATAATTTACTTTTAAATTATTATCATAAAGTATAAGCAACAAAAGTCTTCAAACTAAATAACTTTTGCATTGTCTTTTTGTTGGGTTTTCCGAGCTGAACTATTGCGACCATATTACCGTGAAATGATATTATATTCTATCTCCGTAAAAACGGGTCGAGGGTCATATGTAACCCCAGAAATGCAGTGACGGTTTATTAAATTCAACTGAGCGGAACTGTCCCGCGACCCTTGTCTTGATTCTATGAACAGGAGGCTGGGAACTTTGCTCGATCCTGAGCGATTACTTAAATAATTGATATTTTTTTTAATCTTTAACCTAATTTATAAACAGCGTAAAGAGTTTTTTTTTTATTTTTCAGCTCAAATTTAACATTGAAATGGATTTGATTCATCGGAGTATTTCCAAACTGTACAATATCACTTCACTACAAATTCTTTTTTGTCAAGACCGTTGTAACGAATAACTTGTATAGAAATCGTTTTATTTTATTCATACTAACTTAATCGACCTAGGTATTTGATTACTTTAAAAGGAGACATTGATTTCTATTATACACCCATAAAATGATCAGTGTTCTTATTACTGTGGGAAAGAAAACGATGCAATCGCATAAGTTATATAGTTATTTTAAACATCTTTAATTGTTAGTAAAACAAATCTTGTCTTATCATCAAACTCGACGTATTATATTATAAAAAAGTTCTCTCATAATAATAAACATAAAGAGAAGTTAATTTTGATGTATTTTGTGATATGTTTCTTTAAAAATTTATCGGAGAACAAATGTTCTATATTACATTATTATAACTTTAACCCCAAATATGCTAGTTAGATGTTAAGGCAGACCTTGTCCTTTTAAGGTTTGTGATTAAAAAAATTGTAGATAAAACACATTTTCGCTACAAAAATACCATTCAATTAATATTATGTAATACATCTTTTGATTGTAGTTTAATTTCAATTAATGTACCATCGGTTTTGTTTGCGACGTAAATTTCCTGTTTTGTTAAAATTGACGTAAAAAGTCATCTTTCAGCCTATATAATTAACATACCGGCGAAATATCCTTGAATTTAATACTCGTTGTTTACAACGCTTTGTTATTGATATACGTGTATTTACTTTGTTTAATACTTGTAGAGAGCGTCAAGAAAATTTTATATGTTCTATATTTTTATGTAACGTTCTGTTTCAGAAGATTTGTTGAATTAAGCAATGTTAATGTTGTTGTTCACATTTCTAATTTACCCAGTAAACCTTTGTCTAAGCATGTGCTATAGAAATGCCTAATTATAATATGGAATTCAAATAATAATCCAAACCCGCTCTTTATATTGGCAAGCTGCCTCTAATCCTTTGCGGTACGTCTAACTTATAGAAGTGTTTTTTACTCTCAACCCATTTAATGACTCTGCATCTGAATAAGAAGGTATTTATTGTTTTAACTAATTATTAAAAAAAACTGTAAAGCGTAATAGATAATAATCATTTTAAACAGTAATATAATCGCCGTATGGTATGGTATGTTAATAAAAATTAGGTAATTTGATTAATAATGGTTGTTATAATGAACACGCATTATCGATAATGGCTACTTCGCGGGGGCGATATCGTTGTGAAATTGAAATTTATGTTATTGTAATAATACTTAGAAATCGGGTGAACCGCCAATTTATCGATTGAATATACCACTAATATGTATTAATATTTACATACGTTTATTTACTGCCCGTTTACTGTTTATTATAATTAAAAAATCGTCTACTTTTTACAGCATACATACATAAAATATATACTATTCCCAGAGACTAGTTATAATCAACCGATTTAGGTCACCGCACACCACACTGGTCTTATGCAGATTGGTGAAGAGCTAGAGCCTAGTGTGTTGATTAGCGCTGTTTACCACGAGCAGGTGAAGTTAGCTTAGATCTCTTGTGTTGTTGTGTGGGAACCCTTACAGCCCTTATAATATAAAAATTTTGATGATTTTCCCACTTGAAACATAATTGCCTTTAAGCGTGAATGAAAAAAGTTTATACTTGACAGCAAATCTCTTACTAGCTTCATCTAAATCTAGCAAACAATCAGGCTTATATTCCAAAAATAGTAATGTGTATTACATATAAGATTGATCATATTACATGTTAAATATCTCGCATCGCCGCCGACCTGTGTGTAATCGAGCAAGCTGTTATTAATAAAGCCGTAAAGACAGACATACAGACGTATACCGTGCTGGTGTTGTATCGATTTGTCGCGAGGTGGCAAGGTCGCGGGTAACTCTTTCTGTTTGTCACACTGCCAGGGTTTCCATGCAATATCGTTTCTAAATGGTATATAATAATTTGTAAAAAGTAAGCTTTATAATAGTTTATATTATGTTATTGGATATTAATGTTTGTATGCGTATGCAACCATGTGTGTATGTGTATGTATCATATGATTGTAACGGCAAGACATGCAGCGCCAAGACAAACTCTCGCAGTTTAATGGCATTGTGGTGTTTAATTGTAAGAAGAGAAAGTATTAATTATGAATAATAAGTCATGTTTATACCATTGTAATTCCAATGTTTTAGTTTAATAAAAAAAAGAATACTGTCTATATTGTTAGAGTATCACTGTATCGAGAGACTCATTATTATTCTTTTCGAAACATTTTCAGAGATTGTTATTTCACTTTGAAAGGCGGGAGTTTTTTACGCTTCTTTGTTCAGATGAATCTCAGACTGCGGCAGGATTATACAGTTAATGAAATAGGCTAGAAAACCGTTAAGAGGTTGAATTACGTGAGCATCATGGTCTTCCGAGAGCAAGTTGCGTTTGGGAACGTTGATCGCTTTGTTAAAGTGGCTTCATTGTTTTCAATATTTCTTTACAGACGTCTGCATCGTTTTACATTATTCATTTAAGTTTTATTGTGGTTTAATTTCCAACTTCCCTAGTAGGGCAGTGAATAAGCGCCTGTTTTGGTAAATCTCTGGTTCGATGACGGGCTACATTTATGATGTTTGGTTTACGGCATGGTTTTTTTGTCTGTATAGCTGCAATCCTCAACTATAAATCAGTTGCTATAACAGTTGCTAATACACGAGAGCCAGAGTATTCTCGGCGAGCGCGCTTTTCTATTTAAAGTCTCATCGATCATTCAATTAAATATTTAAAACTAGGTAAGATTGAAGTCATAAAAAATAACATTTTTATAAATTTTTAAAAGTTAATCTGAAATGTACTGAGGAATTGGTATAATTGACATAAAAACCTTAGAAAGAATAAATATTTAAAAATCACTGGACTTGTTTTGTGTTGTTGTAAGAAGTACGTAGACCCGAGCGATATTTGACCAAACAAATTAAAAGACAAGCGCAAGTAATCTAACAAGAAATCCCCTCGACTCCGATATAGCCGGATGCCAATGTCCAAACGCCTGCCTGCGGGGTATAAAGTGTGTTGAACTTGTAACGTTGTGGGTAATGGAGTTTTCCGGATACTTGCAATTCCCCGCACGCTACCCAAACTTCGTGTTAGCTAACGCTTCTTTATTATAAACAATTCTGCTTAATATACTGGTGTTTTAATAATTAAGTAGATACGACATATATAGTAGTTCTGATAAGCTTCTTTTGCTAATTATTAATACTAATTATCACATCAATGGAGAAGTCTCTCCACAGAAGTGAAGTTAAAAATAAATAATTGCCGATTGAGTCATTCAAACATAACCTCCTATTAGTTTATCTCGTATATAAAATTACTTTTTTAATCAACAGTTTATTAAGTCAAAGGTAAGTTTAATTCTTTTTTTGAAAAAACTGGGGAGCTTACCATGACACAGTAAAATTGCACTTTTACTATATTTCACAAGAAAAATGGCCATATAATTCATATTATGAAACTAATAGTTGCTCGTTGCTTTCGCAACTAAAAAGTAATATAAAATTAATAAGTTCAAAACGTTGTTACCATATAGCATATGTCAGGCATTAAGTTGGCATAGCGACATCCCGTTCTGCACGGTCGCACTCCAAGAAATGGAAGATATTAGTATAACTTGTTCGAAATGTTTTTAGCTCCTAATTAAATTAACTAGTTTAATTAACTCTACAACTAAAGAAGCTTTAATTGATAAAAAAATAATTAAAAGGATTTTTTTTTAATTATTAGATTTCAATTACATGGGAGAAATAAGTTTTGGATCGCAATTATAACACAATTCAATGATTGAATCGCTTCGTAACGAGAACGCCCGCGGCGGCCGGCGGCCGGCAGTCGGCAGATATAATAAATAATTAATGACAAACAAACTCAATCCACTGCCGCTACGATCAAATATTTGTTGTCATCAATATCGACCGATATCGTTGGATCCTGTTACTGAACTTGTTTATAACAATATGAATTCTACAAAGGAACGATCGTGCTGCAAAGTACTAGAAAAACGCCGTATATATAAAAAAACCCATCTAAGTATTCAGTACAGACAGTAGGTTATAAAACTGTTTACTTACCTTACAAAATAAAAATGAATTGAAAATATTGATTTATTACATTTATTGTGGCAAATGTTTGTCGTTTGTTACATTACAGGCAAAAAGGAAAAGTATCGTCTTATGTTTCACGACGATGAGTGTAATGTGGTGCTGTGCTAAAATCCTAAATAGTTCCGAATTGTTATGGAAAACATTCTGTCTTTGTACCCTCCAAGAAGGCTCTGCTTAAAACGCTGTTTAACAAAAAAGCATTTTTAGAAGTGTGTCATAACGTTCTGAAAGGAAAGCTGCTAGAATAGAATCCCTGTGGACTTCACATAAATATATCATTATATGCAATTATGTTCTCAAAAATTAACCGTATTTTGTATGTCAGTGATAACGAATATTCTAAAAATTTTCGTTTTTCGCCGATTATGCCTGTTAGTAAAATAACAGAAGTTTTCTATTTTAATATGGGTCAATAATTTGTATGGTTGAAAAGCCGCTTTCGATTTTAGTATTGATGGTTATAAAGGCAAGATTCAACGATAACATTTACATTTCCAAATGTTAGTTTGATTTTCCTGTACGAGAAACGTAAATCGACCATTTATTAGAGTAGTAGCGGAATACTACTTGTATGCAAATATGTAGGTCAAAAAATATATTAATGTAGTTAAAATAACCTCATTAAACAGATAAAATCTATTTATTACTATTCGTATAAAAATATTTCTACATATGTGAATATCGAAATGAAATATTTACTTTTATCCTGTTGGAGTATCAAATGTTCCTTTGTAATGGAAAGTTTATACATTCATTTGTTGGGGATAAACTGCGGGAGCGAAATGCTTGGAATTGTTTTCGCAGAGTAAAGCAATATACAAAAGCAAAGGAAACAAGGTTTTGTACTTTGTTTGTAATAATAATCGATTTTTTTACGAATAAATTGTTCACAAATACATAGTAAAGCCACTAAAACACAACTTCCATTTATTCTACAACAGAGAAATAACGAAGGTTGAAAAACAACTTATTTGTACATTTATAAAATAAATTTAAATGTCGGTCATAGCACCTTAATGTGGGTTAAATATTTATTTATTGATTAATGAGATGTTTACTACACTTTTTTAGTGTTTACTTAAAGTATAAAGGTTAGTACCATAGTGTATAAATGAATTTGTTTCATTACTTTTCTCTGACTTGTATTCTATCTCGGTAAAGCTATAAAAGCTGGACATATTATTCATTTGTGATAATTTTTGCGGTTCTAGTTACAAGAAATAAATACAACAATTTTTTTTTAATATCTATACAGTTTCTGTTTTTTTTTTCATTTACGCTTCATCTTTAGAACATTGTTCCACATGCAAAATTAAGGTCATCAATAACAAAACATAAATTGATGATTATAACACTATTTCATTAGAATCCTAGTTATAATTAAATTCACAGTTTCCGTCCACACAAGCATATGTTTTGCATTCCGCACCAGTTTCCCGTAGTCATCTTAGAAATTTCATAAGGCAACGTTAATGCCGACGTAGAGCATACGCGAAACGTTCCGACTTCAATATTAGGTGTATGATGTGACAATTCAAGAGCCGTGTCTAATTTATTCATTTAGAACTATTCGCATGGAGGTGCTCGTATAATATCCGGCCGTGTTCTCCATTATTCATTGCGGCCGATGCTAAGGTGTCACCTCGCTCCAACCCGTCCCCGGCAACAATCTTCCAAATTTAGAACCCGCTGTACGGCTCTTCAGAGCCTATAAGAGCTAAGAGCCATTTGTACACATTGTGACACAGTTATACATAAAATATATCTTTATTTGAATAAAAATAAGGAGGGTTAACCGAGAAACTAAAAAGAGGCGATCCTACATATACTTTTGTATAAATTAGAATGTTAAACTTTAAATCTTTATTTAAAGACATTTATTCATCGCAGCTTTGATAATTTTTACTATTAGTATAATAGTAAAGTTTTACTATTAGTATCTCAGATAGTAGATCTCATCAATTTAAATGGTCATATTTCAGTGTCGTAATCATTTCAAACCAAAAAAGTAACCCAAAAACGAACAATGTACGTGCTACATTAATTTCAGTGCAAGAAATCAGGGTCTCTTCTCAGCAGTATAAAAAATTTGAATACTTAAACGAGTAATTTGATTACATGAATTTGTAATAATGTTAGATTTAAACAATATGAATATTAGTATATTAAATTTGATGAATGTTAAAGTTCATTTGTTTAGATATTCTAAAGCATTATTAAAGCGACAGCACGGAATTACATGATTGTAACGATTATTTATATTGTTATATTTTATTACATATAAATACAATTATTTGTTTTTCTTGTTGTTTAATGAAATTACTCACTCGTATATATATATACACATATGTGTAAAATTTTTAAATTATATATATATATATATATACATATTCTATTCAACTTGTAAACTAGTTCGCCGACATTTTAGATTCTGATTGATATTATAGAAAATAAACGACATTTAAAATAAATTTAAAAAACTGATGTAACAAAAAGTAAGAATTTAAAACAGTCCGTTTTAAAGTTTTCTTTTACTGACAGTTGTCGAGTCTAAAATAAATTTTTACTCTATGTAGAATTTATAACATGTACTTGAAACAATTGTTCATTACGAAAATTAATTAATTACAATTATATGAATATTTTTGTACGATTATCCGATGACAGATTCGGAAAACAGGGTTGCCCTCCTTTTGAATTAGGTCACAGTGTCACATAGTTCCGACCGGTCCGCCGACAGATCAGTCGATTTCACCCAACTCTTACCCTACGAAACAATGGATGTAACACTATATAGTAATATTAAAATCAATATTTTAACACAATTTAAATTATTTTTCATAGTATATATGTAATCTCTGTAATTACCGTCAGTAATACCCTGCATGGAAATTAAAATGTTTTTATAAATTATTAGTTATATCATTACATAAACAAAACATTAATTGGTTATTTGAATTATTTGCATACCTATCGGTATTTAAATTACAATTTCATTTGTAATTCACATTAGTAATATGTTATTTTAATTCTCTAAAAAATTTTACCTTATTTTTGAAAACCTCATTGTAAATGCTTTAAGAGGTATATATAAATGATACAACTATATAGTAAGAATATTCTTGAGAACAAATATGGGAGAACACAATTATGATGCATTGACTTTATTCAATATTTGTAAAACTAAGACGAAACACTATGTGTTAAAACATAACATAACATAAAGCTTTTGATTCGGTGGAAACCTGGGCAGTACTGAGGTCACTTCTGAGATGCCGAATTGGCTATCGGCATATCCAAGTGATGAAGCACTTGTACGAAACTGCCACCATGTCAATCCGTATACAAGACCAAGCTACACGACCTATCCAACTGCAGCGAGGAGTACGGCAGGGAGATGTAATCTCCCCGAAGCTATTTACCGCTGCGCTAGAAGATGTCTTTAAACTTATGGATTGGAACGGTTATGGCATCAACATTAATGGCGAGTACCTAATATTTAAACCGGTTTGCCGATGATATAGTCCTTATGGCAGAGACTCTGGAAGATCTCAATGCAATGCACGATGACGTCAGCGGGGTCTCTCGACTAGTGGGTTTTCAAATGAACATGAGCAAGACGAAAATCATGTCCTATGCCCATGTTGTAGTAGTAGAGAACTCGGCAATCGAAATTGTTGACGAATATGTGTACCAGGGGCACAGAATCCAGTTAGGTAAATCCAATTTCGAGATCGAGGTCAACCGCCGAATCCAACTCGGATAGGCATTGTTCGGAAAACTTCGTAAGGTCTTTTCGTCCAAAATCCCTCAGTGCCTAAAAACTAAAGTATTCGAACAGTGCGTGTTGCCAGTGATGACTTACGGCTCCGAAACTTGGTCGCTAACTATGGGCCTCATAAGAAAGCTCAGAATCACACAGCGAGCGATTGAGAGGGCTACGCTAGGAGTATCTTTGCGTGATCAAATTAGAAATGAGGAGGGAGATCCGTAGAAGAACTAAGATTACCGACTTAGCCCTGCACGTCGCGAAGCTGAAATGGCAATGGCAGGGCACGTAGCTCGCAGAACCGATGGACATTAGGGACTGAAAGTGCTGGAATGGCGACCTCGTACTGGAAAGCGCAGCGTTGGTAGACCTCCCACTACGTGGACAGACGACATAAAGAGAGTCGCTGGGAGCCATTGGATCCAAACAGCACAAGATCGTATTTTGTGGAGTACTTTACAAATGACCTATGTCCAGTAGTGGACGTCCATCGGTTGAAATGATGATGATGTATGAAAACATAACATTTATTAAATTTTTTCCCTCGATAAATAACTGTGTTCAGCATCCGGAATCTACCACTGTAGTTCTCTGTAGACGGAGATAACGGTAATGCATTTCTTAGTGCCAAAAATGAAAACCTTTGTGTGTTTAAGTTTATAGGGTGCTATAGCTAGTGATATTTATGATATTGTAACTTATTATCTTAAGTCTGAAAAGTGGTGATCCCTGTTTAAACATCCTTCCACTTACCATCAAGTGAAGAACGTATTTGTTTAGACAAACAAATGTGACAGTGTTTAGACTTAGCTTTAAATTCTACTATAAAAACTATTATGATTAGGTACATGAGTCAGTCATAACTTTTATATGTACTTATTTTAAATAAAGAAACTTGTTGTTTTTCTTTATATTAAAAAAATATATGAAAAAAACACTTAAAACTTTCTACGAATATTGAACAATGTTATTAAGAAAGATATGATACAGTTTTCTATAATATAAGACAAATTACCACAGCGACAAAATAGACACTTTCAGTGTGTAAGTTATTTATTTCGTTCCTAAAAATCATGACTACCGGTTTATTCAGAAGCCAGCAACCGTGTCGAGGTTGCAACGACCAGTCACCCAACTAGTGAGCAAACAAGTAGACAATGCGGACTTTTTGACCGTGGCTGTTTGATGCCATGAGCTTGCCCTTAATATGTCCGTTTTCCTTCTTCAAGTCCCTTCAATTTTTCCACGGACACAAACATAATTCCAGGGAACGGCAAAGAATTTCCTCCTTTACTGATGATGTTTACACTTTTGTTGATAAGCAATTCGGGCACTTTTTCTATCAGCTGGGATTATTTTATATCTTTTGTTTTTGCTTTTTCAAAATATAGGAGTAGAAAACGATAGTTAAAATAAAATTATTCGTTTTGTTTTTGTAACATGAAAAGATAGATAATAAAATGTCGGCTAATAGTTACTAACTACTTTATAGTTAATTATAGTTATCATTGATTAATATAATAAGGTAATGATTATACAATTATTGTTACATAATAAACGAAATCCGATTTACCACTTCAGTGGTTTTAAATTGCCTTTCTCCAATCGACACAAATAAAACCGGTAGCAAATTTGTGAGCGAGAGATCATTCGTCGCCTTTTCTCGTTTTTTATCCTCCTGCTCTCCAAATCCTCGCTTCTCGACTTAACATCAGATTTTTAACTTGAAAACGACGTTGAAACACCGATAGATATTACCAGGCTCCATTTCACACGACGCGAACACATGATCTCATAACGTTAAGTCTTCGATACTTATCAATGAGTCAAATTACACAAAACCGAAATTGGAGACCGGAGGCAATTCCTATATAGCTTTGTTACAATGCTATTTCGGAATCGAATCACTAGATAGTTGAGATTGCTTTCCGCGTAATGCTCGCGGTTACTATTATTGCGAAAGTTTTTTTGGCTTATCTATCGTGATATCAAGACTGGTATTTTTATTAGTTTATTTTATTTTCTTGAATGTAAAAAACTCTTGCCTTGTTATCGGCTTATTAATAATAATTTTTTAACAGAAAATTGCAAAAGACGACTGGCAAAGTACCCTTCCGTAATGTTATCGCTGAGTGTAAGAGAGTTCAAAGAGGAAACTCGTAAAGATCAATCTTGTTTACTTTGGCCGGGGCTCATCTTTGATACTCTACGTTGATATTAATCAGACGGGATCAAAATAGCAATGCGTTTGCCATTTGGAATTAAATAATGCTTCATTTGACTTACAGCTCCCAATTCCGCTCATCCGCTATATCAAGGTCTCCTCCACCTGTTTGTGATGAATTCTTCTCACCGATTTTATCAAATCACATCCAGATCTTTTTATAATGGTTAAAGCCGTAATTTCTAAAATTTTTCTTACAACGCTTTCAATCAAAAATTAATATCTACATTATATTGTTATAGGTACGGTACGGTGATAGGATAGGCAATATTTCTGCGATGTTTTCTTATACATTTATAATTAAGAACACAGTACATGATCATTTGTGGAATATAGTTATTTATGGAATTATGAAAGTCACTTTCAGAAATTTTCCATTTCATAGAAAATTATTGACAAATCACACAAAGCCACTCAAAGCTTTTTTAATTCAATAATTATAAATAAATGTTTTAATCCAATTGTAAAAGTTTTAATAATAGGTAGTAGTCTCTTTAAATTAAGTCTCGGGACAAAACACTAAGGATGAAACATCACTGACAAATAAATTTATTTATCTATCATTGCGTTATTTTCTATTGAAGTTTTAATTACGAATTTGCACAAAAGGGGACCCTTCCCGTGTGCATTTGTATTTTCACGCTCATTATTTGCACGTTATGTGTAGTTTTCATTAGCAACCCTCCCCTCTCTTTTCGGTTTCCTTTCTTCGTTTCGGTTTATTATTTACGACCGTTTGTTGTGTTGCGGGGAATATTTCCAATCTTATTATATTATGTACGTTAAGAGACACCAAAATTACAGTGAAGTCGAAGTAGCATCAGGAAAACTTTACGGTTGCTTCTCCCTTGTACAAATATTATACATAAACTTAATTATTCTCTGGTAATTTCCTCTTTCCCTGCGATTTTTAATCTTGTAGATTTATTTTCAAATATGCTTTTGTGAAAGTATCAAATTTTTTCTTTAAAGTCAACTAGATACACGTCGCTATTTTATTCACTCATTTTACTTGAAAACTCTCATAACATTTTATCTGGCTAAAAAAGTACCGGCATTAAAAAGAGAAAAGAGACCCCGGCTAATGTATTTGTTTTACTACTCCTTTCCAGCGTTTAGCGTGCATACAGTTCCTAGTCTCATTTAGTATTAAAATTAGTTTATTCGTGCTTTCCCGCACGGTGTCCCGAGAGAGGGAGAGGGAGAAGAGGGGGCGAGGGCGTGAGTCCTCGTCCGGGGGCCAGTTTTTAATTACCGACCGGATTGCGGTCGCCCACGCTGTGTTCCGCTGAACTACGTGTTTGTTTCCTTTTTATTTAGAAATGAATCTCTAAGGAACGTACCGTCGCGCTATTCAATTTTGTTTTTGTTATTGTTCTTTCGCGTACTAGCTAATTGATACTTGACGTTATTATAGATAAATAATTATTGTACACTAATTTATTGAAAAATTGTCAAGGTTTAGTAATTAGTTTTACTTTAATTGATAATATGTAATAAATCTTACCGTGTAAGGTAAGGACGTTCCTGGCAACGGTGTTTATTCTGAACTTTATATGTAACACAAACCCTCAATTACTAATAATACATTAAGGATATTAACTGTCTCTATCTCACCTCTCTCTTTATCTACAATATAACCTTAACTTTACATGATGGTAATTGACATTAAGGTCGAAATACATTTGTAAATATCATTATACAATAATATAACGAAGTAAGTCTAGATTTTTTCTAAAATAGTCATTGAATTGTATTAGTGTACTATATTAATACAAAAAATAAAAAGAAATTATATGTCAGTTCTATAACAATACTCCGCATTTCCGCCTGGTCAAATTCAATCTGTTGTCAGTTTATAGGCGATTTGCATTCGGACTTCAACACGCCAGCTGGTAACGGCACGTACAAGGTCCCGGCCGTGACATGGTCACCAATTTAAACCAATAACAGCCAGCCTACACCAGCTCCCATGTATTCCGTATAATCCCACGCACCAATAACTCCTTGTTCAATTATATTATTTCGTTTCTATTCTTAGTTTAACATTACACGTTCTTGTCAGTTCAGCCAATATAAAATTTCCGCATTTTAATTAAATCCTACTAATATTTTCCGTTTCTTGGCGTGTGTCCGTGCAGAAAGGGATTTCGCTATACCAACTTAATGCCTGAGAGATATATATATATATACATAGCTATGGTAACAACGTTTTGAATTTATTAATTTTATACTATATTTAGTTTTTTAGTTGCCAATGCAACGAGAAAATAATAATTTCAGAAAACTTTTTTCTTCTACTTTTTCCTGCATGAACGACACTAACTTACAATAGTTAATTTACTGAAAGTGGTGCGGTTCAATAAGTTTGTAATATTCAGTATCTATTATTACTATTATTATTTTGAAAACGTTTTAGGAATATCTTTTAAATTTCTCCAGTTTTGTATTTCACCTATCGTAAGGGGAATCTATATGAAGTAATAACGTCTCCCCGTAATACGTACGTGATTTGCGAACCGAGTAGGTCGTAGCAGTAAAAGCTTTCGAGTACAGATCTAGGAGTTTTTGAAACTCCTCAACACACTGCCGTGTATATTTTATAACATAATTACAAAGTTTTACAACTCATGTGATTATAACTCACGACATTAATTTTGTAAATATAGTTATTACAACATTTTTTCTACACATATAAAATCGAGGTTAAAAACATTTATAAGGTCTTTAGGGTTTTTATTTACTACTAAAATAGAAAAAAAGGAAAGTATTCCTACTTATCTACCACTGCAATTTTGACGTCTTAGACTGATAAAGTACTACAAAAGGTACCAGCCAAATTTTAAATACAGATGATTTACAAATATATGATAATGCTTTAAAAAGTTAGTTTATAAAATTTAATATTGTTGTGACATGAGTTAGATTCTGATTGTTATAAGCGATGGTTGAATTAAATTTAAATGTCATAGTTAACGTCTTCTAAAGTAATCGGAATAAAAAGTGTTGAAATAGTTTATTATGCATAAGCTGAAAAACTTCGTGGTGTGTAAAGTTTCCGTCCGATTTAACCGAACCGCATCAACGGGACCGGAAGGACGTATTAAAATAAAAAAGACATTAAGAAAGCAGCGAGCGGTCGACTTTGCATAATAAAGAAGCGAAATAATTACCGGAAGGCGGAACTACCATTATGCATACTCGCAAATTGAAAAGCCATTCACACATCATTACTTTTATAGCATTGATCGTGTGCTTTTCAATAAACATTTGTTTGCTATATACTAATGAAACTTTCATTACTGAAAATAATTATTCAGTACATAAATACATATTTAGTCAATACATGGAATTCTTAAAAATATTTAAATTTCAAAATCATTGTTCACTTAATACAATGTATATAACGTTCACGTTTTGTATTTTGATACTTATACACAGGGACTGGACAATGACCTTTTTTTCATAAACAATGCTAAGGAATTTGGTTATAAAACATTACTATTTACATATTATTACATCTCTTGCGCAGAGTTGGCGATCCATGTAGAAATATAGACCTTCAAATAAAAATAATAGCAATTCAAATTCTTTCATGTTGTGAAGAATTAACTTAGTTTTTAGGCTCTTGACACTAATGACAACGTACTTAACAGGTTTACAATTTCTTCACTGAAACTTCAATGAGATGGAAGAATTAACTTCGCTTTTTCGAGACGGTATATATAACACATACGATTATGTACTTTACAATCGGAGCTATCTCTGCTAATACTGGTACTTGGTCTCTGTTGCCGGAGACCGCCTGGGTAGTTACCACCACAGCTTCTATTGCAAACTGTCATTATATCACAATGCGCGCAATGTGGTGTTGTGTATACCTATTTTAACTACCGCCGTGTTGTTATGGACAAAAGTATCACCTATCATCAGGTGAAGGACACGTTTGTTTAGTTAACTCCATGAGAATGAAAAAGAACTATAATATAATTAATTAGGTTAACAATCAAATCACCAATTCAAACAGAGGTCTAAAACGAAAGCAGTTTGCTGCCTCATGTCACTATACCTACCTAGATATACTTATGTGTTAACGAAGAAATTTACCCCGTGTCGTTTTTATTGCCGGGCAACACGTGAATTATGTCCCCGACGTGACCGGATGCGTCAGCTCCGAGTGTACCATTCAACAGCTGCCTTTTTTTTTACAAATATCTTCCTGTGCTTTAGGGTTTGTTTGCTACAGATGTTTTAAATTTAATATCATAAATAAAAAAAATATAATTATGCTCTAACTTTAACTTATTAAAACATATCGACGTTTTTTACTTAGCCTGGCCTCTCATACAAGATTTTTTTTAAATATTTTTGCTAATGGAATAGACGTGTATTGTACCATTAATGCTAATTGTTAACAATATAGTCATTAATCGTAACTATGTAATTCAAATGCACAAAAGTACTTTGTTATTGCCAGATAACATAGTCACACATTTTTTACTGTTTCACTTCATAATATTTTTAGTACTCAGTTTAAAGGTAACGATTTATTCGTGCATATATCGCTTAAATGCCATCGCTTATTAACCGCTTATTAACTGTGTATATTTTCATAACTTACCACGCTAACGTACTTATATATCTGATCTTAAATGCCAACTTTATAATGAGCATAATGTGAACTTATTTATATCTACGGCACAATAGACTTAAAAAACTGACGATATTTACTAGCGTAAAACAAAGTAGGTTGTAGTTTCGCCATCGATTGCCGGTGGGCTCAAATTTACGGCACGGCCAAAACTAATTACATCCACGAATTGATAAAGGCCATTAATAACGGCGGGCACCACAGAAATGCGGTGATCGCCCCCACCGTCCAATTGTGGCCGTACAAAATAAGAGAAAGCTTATTTTGTTTGCCGCACGAGGGAAAGTTTACCGCGGTGACAGACATTAGTGTGACCCCGATGACTGAACGCTCACGGACACAGCATTATTGTAAAATTTTTGAGGTTAGTTCATCATTAAAGTTTTAGTAGCGGCCTTTTGGCATACATTGTAAGTAACACTAAATACATTGTTTCTACCCCGCGTTGAATACCGGTTAGAAAGTAAATTACCGCCGCCGGATAGCTACACTTCAGGAGCAATAGCAACATTAGGTTAGGTTTAGGTTGATAGGCCGTTGGCTACGTGGTCCGCATGCCCAGAATCATGAGCTGTATACGTCGCAAGAGAAGTATCAGCGCTATCATCATCAAAGAATATGCTGGTTAGAATTTTAGGAACCGAGTTGCTGTCGTGACCTTCATAACATACTGCGTTATTCGGATAACAAGCGGACGACAAGTATGGTGGTCATTATCATCTGATGATTTTTAATGCTATTAGTCGTTTCGTCCGATGAACTGTATAAGTTGATTGACTGAGACAGTTCATCATAACACTAGGCTCACCAACCTTCCCTCCGCGGCCTAAATGTATGACGCCCGGTCACTTCTTTATAAAAGCTATTTTCAACTGTGGATATTAATTAGATTTAATTATGATGATGATTACGTTGTAAAGGTTAATCAAATTATCTGTGGTTATTACGTTTATCGGAATCCTGATTATGAAAGCTATTATGTTTCATTAAGCGAGATAGTGAAATTACTAAACTAATCATATCCATCATGCCTCTAGACGACAAGCGTAATGTGGTAGTTCGCAAATACTTTAATTAACGCAATATTGTTATATGTAGTTAACTAGTTTCGTCGCTATGAAATTTTAGTATTTTATTAATTATTGCTTACAAAGAAAATAACTTAAATATAAAAACGGTATCACAACATTCATAACATCTGAGCAGTATCTAACAAAAGTTTTTAACATAAAACCCACATAATGGGTTAACGTGACAGCATTTTAACGGTACACGTTTTTACACTCATTGAATATTAGTTTTTTTTTCTCTTACTCTATCGTATGTTTATGTAACGAACCGGTTACACGTTGATTATACCATTTCGTAATCGCAACGGTACACTGTATCAATTAATGTCATATGGCCTGAATATTGATTAAGCTACATCATTAGAAATCTTATACGGTAGTGGGCGGTGAAAGTGTTTGCAATATTTTTTCTTTACCTGTCACCATCTAATATACCTAATTATTTGTAACATTAAGTTACTTTTTTAAAAACGACATAAAATCTTTTTAAGAAAGGAAAGATGTTTACAAAGTTTGAGTTTGACGGAAGTAAATATTTTTATTGATTTGTTTTAATTCCTTTTAAAATTAAACTTTTTAATACTTCCAATTAAGTGATTTAAATAATATAATATTAATTTATAACTTCGTACATAATATTTTAAGAAATCCCGGTTCTTTGGTTTGAATCTAGTGCGAGCTGTTTGCCGAAGTAATCCGTTCTGCCTCTAAACTGGACAACGATGTTTTCCAGGATCCAGAACTTTCTTAAGATATAATAATCTGTATTATATCTTAAGAAAGTTCTGGATCCTTATATATTTCATCTTCTTTTACAAAAATTGCTATAAAACTGACAATTTCAAGAAAACCACTTAATAAAATGTTCATATTACATATACTGTGTGTACAAACTCTGATTAAAACTTTGTGTAGTATACAAACGGGCTGTAATATCGGAGTTTTATATGTTAAACACGAAACTTTAATTTCCGGTACGTGAGCGTACGTCAGCACCAAACGAAATATGTGTGCAAATAAAAAAGGGAATTGACGAAATCCAGAGACAGGATAAATTTCAAATAAACAACTGCGAAGTTATATATATTTACATTCGAAAAGAAAATAACAAAGGAAACATCATGTATGTTGAAAGTCTGCTTAAACCATATAAGACACAGATTGATGAGGATAAAGAATAATAGGATAACTGACTAGTTATAGCTTCATATTTCTAAGAAGTATAATTTACAATGTTTTGTCTAAACCTGGTGAAGATCACAGGAAATCGATGAATATAGATGGCATCATATCGTTAGTGCTGAAATTGATCTGGGAGACCTAGACACTAATGGAATGAAGTGATGATGATGATGACAATTTTTTCTTAGTTATTTTAATTTAGTCATAACTTACATACATATCGTTAAAGTACTAGATTCCTTTGATACAAACTCCCAGTTTGTTTGAGTTATGTGGAAACTAAAACAGTCCATTTTTTTAGTTTATATTTACTTTATTATTAAAATATAAGTTCAAATAAATGTTGTTTCTGGTAAATGTCCTATTACGAAATTTATATGTGGCAATACCAGTTGGACAATAATGTTGTGTATCTATTCCGGGACGGTTTGACTGTAGTGCCGTTAAGAATTTATATTGCTCCCAGCAATGTTTCGAACTTGGTGAGGTATTTGTCCACTTTCATCAATTTATTAGTCACTTGATCATAAGTATTTAGTATAGACGTTCATTTTTCAATTGTTTAGAACATTTATACGTATATGGACGGCTTCTAATATTAAAACACCAATGTTTGTAATGTTATATTAATCCATAAGAGTTATATTCTTATGAAAAAAAGCAATCGAATTGAGTATTAATTTCTCAGAGTAAAGAGAACTTAATCTTGTAATCAATCAACTTAATATAGCAACTAATTGCTTATTCACTTCGCTTCGTAACATATATTTTTTTCAGTAATACTAAGAGTAATATCGATAACTTTTCGCTTATATATCTTAAAGGCGATAATTTATTTTATAACATTTTCTTCTAAAAGTTACCGTTATTTAAAAAAATATTTCGTAATCTTTTTGTAATTGTCTCACTTCAGACCACAGGCTAATTCTACTTCATTATAAGAGCATATAAATAGGTTGGGGTGAGGAGAGGCAAGTGCCGTTGGCGCTACTAATTTTAATGAAAATGACATAAAAGAGGACCCTTAAATAAAATAAAAAGTATTATAGCTAGCAGTCGCGCCAAAACTACCATAAATAAAGCAAGTACCCACCCCATCGGCAGCGTAACAAGTACCCGTCTCTTATATTCATATTATTGTACTCGATCTCTTGCCACTAGTCATCCTTTCGACTGTCGACTTGAAAAATCGTGGTCAAAGCTTTATATAATGATGTATTTTTCTACTGGTGCTTTTCTATTTTAGTATCTATAGTTTATGAATTAGGGGTGAGATTTCTTTGAGCTTGTAGGATGCAAGCTCGTTTGGTATGCAAAGCACTCTGCGGAGATGACGACCCGCCGTCCCCACTACTTGTTTCTATTTTCTGTGCATGATTGTGATTCGGATATTACATGGTACCGTTTTGATAGCCCCAGCCATCTTTGCTCCGCGTTGGTCTTATTATTTAAAAGATAAAATTTAAATTGAATTCTACTAAAAACTGCACTTTAACTGCGTGCACCGCTATTGCAATGACCAATTTAAAAAATGTAAATCGTTTTAAAGAAAGTTTATTAGTATTAGAATATTATCGGTAAATTGAGCTTTTTAGTATTTTTCTATTTGTCGAAGCGAGGAGAACAGCAAGACGTTCACCTAACGGTAAGTGGAGCACTTGCCCATAACAACTTGTCGCTAGTTAAGATGGTATACACAACTCCACATTGCGATCTTATGATGTAAAGTATTGAGTCTCGTTAACCCAGTTATTTCACTAGCATACAGCACTCTTCAAACCGGAATAAAGTAATGTTTACACATTACTGTTTGAGCTGCGCTGATACCTACCCATACGGTCTCTGCCTACAGAAACCTACCATCAGTAAAAAAGGGTATATTATATCTTTAACCTTTCGCGTTCGAAAAGATTCTGAGTCCCCGAAATAAGAACAGAGGGCGGGCTTGTTTATCGTTCTATTTTACTTAAAATAGACTCTGACCTTTGAAATCCGTGCCATTATTCCAACGAAACTAAGTAAATTTAGTTAATTAAAAAGTATTGAATTACGTATCAACTTATTACATTAAAAAAAAATTAAGACAATGGATATACATTTTTAAGAGTTTTCTATATACTTTTCTTAATGAATACTGTTTGTTTTAAATGTTTACTTTGTTAATTTGTAAATTTTTCTAAATATTTTAATAAATGAAATAGAATTTAGGAGGAAAAGGGCTATTAATTTAACGTCAGGTGTATCTAAAAATTCATTTGTGTAATAACGTGAACTAGGACATTCTAGTGGTGTGGAGTAGATGTACTGAGCGGCCATTACGTCGCGTGTTTGTACTAAAAATAAATATAATGTACACGTTTGTGTTTTGAATTCAAGACATAAAATATTTTTAAAACATTGTGATTTCGTAGTGCGTTAGAATATATAAGCTTTAAGTTTCATAAAATTCTGTGTTATATAGGAATGTTCGATCTCTTTTGGAATAGATCAAGGTCTCTCGTGACGATTGGCCGGCCAACCTTGTTGTTGTTTTAGTGAAAGAATTTATTTTGGCATACCTGTTTTCGTAGGGAGGAGTACGAAGTTCCATACGAGACTCAGAGTACTGTCCTTTTTCATTACTCAAACTCCTCACCCTCTTTGATGTCATTCATGGCTTCTAAAAATATGACAAATAGATCACTCATCATATTCTATGTCGTCATTTTCTAATGCGGTGTGGTCAACCTTGATGTGTCTGGTCGAATGGCCAGGATCAAGACTAAGTTCCACTTATCTTCACCGGAACTGGTCGTTATATTGTTTATGAGGATAAAATATATATTGAAGAATATTTAATTGCAAAAAGTATGTAATGTGTTATATACAACATGATTACTAATATGGCAAAGATCGTTAGCATTAACCGGTGTACACTAGTTCTCACGCTGATTAAATCGCGTCTTGCCACAGACGCTTTAGCAACAGAATTTCGTCGCCTGTTAGTTTCTCCTATTAACTCTACTAATTAAGGATCTCTAAAACACTCGGTGGTCTATTTGAACGAATGGACAACTTTGTAGTAGATTCGTTACTCTAAGTTGGATGTCTGCTAGTTGGTAGTTTAAAATTTGAATATCTTTATGCATTTCATTACCCGTGTTAAATAAATACTTATTACATGAACAATATTATAGGCGTTATAGATTTTTCATTGATAAACTCAGTCTAGTAAATGCTTACAAAACAATCATATCATATCAACGGCTTACGTGGATAAGGCTTTAAAAACCATAAGTCGATCGAGCACAAATGGACTCCGAGCACCGGAATTGCGCTCGTTATAATCAATCCCGTAAGCCCATTACTTGCCCGCTTAATCCTTGCAAAGCTCATTTCAATTGAATACGTAATAATGTCAAATGTCGCAGTTTACGAGGTTGTTTCGTTATTAAATTCATGAATTCACACATGTTCAATGAATTTGAACGACATTGCCATATTATGTATGAAAGTAATTAATTATTTGAATCTTAATATTTTTAGTAATCATGTAACCTTTAGATCTATATGTAATGAAATATTTTAAAATAGCCGTGTGTGAGCCTATAAGCGTCCTCTGCTGGACATAGGCCTTCCCCAAAAATCTCTACTCCAATCAGAATATACATTAACTATCTAGAATATATACTTGTTGAAATATTTAAACGTGTAAGTATATTCTATGATTATGATAGCGCTGACCCGTCTTTTGCGACGTATACAACTCATCTGATGCTGGACACGCGGACCACGTAGCCCACAGAATAATTATTTGACCAATTTTATACCATTTTAACAGTCTTTTTTGTATTAGTATATTCTATATATTTAATATAGTAGAAATGTCATAATTATTATGATGAGCAGACAGACGCCCCCTGCTGGACATAGGACTCCTTCAATAGTAGGGAGCTTTGGGCCATCTACCACTACGCTTGCCTAGTGCGTGTTGATGGGGAGGGGAGAAAAAGCATCTTTTGCTGATTACCAGGGTGCCCTACGTGCAGGTGCGGTTAGCTTGGGTATCATGAGTTATTGTATAACACCCCTTAGTAAAATATGTACTTTTTTTTTACGTATGTATAGGTTAATGCTTGACCACGATCCCACCTGGTGTTAAGTGAAGATGTGGTCGATGATGTTAAAGCGCATTAACCTAATAAATGCCTATTCACTCTTTTCTTGAAGACGCCCACATCGTAATTGGACGGGAACACTGACGCCGGCAAGTTGTTCCATTCCTTAGCTGTCCTAAATGTACATGTACATGTTTAATTGTATATGTTAGAAATACATAACATCATATAGCTCCAGCCTGTAAAGTTTGACATGTAGCACTTGGCACATTTCCATTCTGTTTCCACAGTCCAAGTTGTATCATTTTATATGTAGGTGAGGCCTTCGTCAGTATAAACTTGTCGCGATTCTAATATGACCGCTTTGTTTTAAACATAATAAAAGTGAATGTTTTAAGTTTTCAATAGCGGAGTCCACTCGTGTTTACTCTCATATATTAATACCAGTAGTTGCCCGTTGCATTCGCAACTAAAAAACTGAAAAATCAAAAAAAATAAATAACAAACTTAATAAATTTAAAACGTTGTTACTATAGCTATACATTTAAAGCATATGTCGACCATTAAGTTGGCATAGTAACATACTATTCTGCTCGGACGCACACCAAGAAAGTGAAGATATTAGTAGGACGTTAAGTAGAACAAATTACCAGTCCAAATAAAAAGAAAAGTAACATTTTACGACGAAACAAAAAAAAACAAATAACTATGTCATTTGGTTTAATGATGAGGTTATACTAGAGGCCTAAACCTTAAGGTTATTTGCGATGCTTTTAAGAAATTAAAAAAAGTCGGTCATATATCTTGCAGCACACAACATTTTAGGCACACAATAGAATGAAACACCAGTCGCACTCTGGACTATTACTAAAATAAAACTCTTAAATTTGCGTTAGCGTTTACTTGTTAAATTTATAAAATTTTATTGTGATCTAAATTTAAGTCACGATTGTGAACGGAATGAGTTCACGTAGCAGGAATGTAATAGTGGGGAGACCAATCCTGCCGTCCTCCCCACGGTAAAAAATACATTGGATGCATTACAATAATTATCGTAGAACAGAAATATAACAAAAGCTAACAGATAAAAATGTTTAGATATTCATTTCAGAAATGTTAAAAGCAAAAAGGCTTTTATTTGTTCATTGTCGAATGGGGCTATAAAATAGCACTTTATTTTCATTCGTCCACGGTACGCTAATGAAACAATGATCCATATAATCTCGACTGATACAGAACTGCATGGAAAAGAGTTATGCAAACGCGGGCATTGTGTGCCGAAGTCGCTCGGCGAGCTGCCGTTGACCTAGAAAACTAAAACTTTGTATACACAATGCGCGCCGTGTTCCAGCACGCCCTGATTTGCGCACAAGTCCCCGGGGAAATATCGGCGTTACCAGCTGAATGTCACCTCATTAATACGTGAACATTGAACATTCTCAAATTACAGTCAAAATCTGGGCTAATTAAATGACAAAAGCATCCATTCTGTCTTTGCTTCAAAAGATCTCTTTTGTACCGTTGAACTGTTGCTCGAGACCGTCTAGCTATGTACCACCGTAACTCCGATTTCTGCCGCCAAACCGTACTGTGCAAACTTTACTGTGTTCCGGTTTGATGGGTAGCTACAACAGCTACTGAAATTACTGCGGTAACGTGACTAACACCTTATGTCTCAAAATGCTGTGCATGCAATTTTGATCAGTGCCACGCTTTTATGGGAAATTGTATCGCTTACAATCAAGTAAACGTCTTGCTCATCTTGTCGCCTTTGCTTTATAATATAAGAAGGCCGTTGTTGTAAATATAACATTTATTAATAAAACACCTGAAGAAATATATCTAGAATTGATAACATAATAAAATATAATCTTCATAGTAATTTATTTAGCTACTGTTTAAATATGAAAGTGAAATTATGGAGGACACTAATTGTTTAAGTGTCATCTATATTTGATACTTTTATTGCATTCAGCGGTAAATCTACTCACTACTACAAAGTCGTCGTTCTTTTTCGAATGTCAAGGTTTGCTGTGGTTACTAATACGTCAAAGTATTTAAGACATTTTGCTGTTAACATGACAGATATATAACTTACGTAAATCATCGACCCCGCCGTGTCCAGTGGACTTTCTCGTCTAGTGCACCAGACGGGTATTGGTCGCCGGTGCACAATTTGAACAAGTCACTGAACGTATAAGTTATACACGTCTCTGCAAATTCAACTTCACCTTTACTCACAAACACGAGACAATATTAATAATTCGATGAAAAAATAAAGAGGTGGTCCTAAATTTCATTTTCAATATTGGTTTGAAATTTCTTAAGTATTCGCGAAAGGTATACCAAGAGAGAATAGGATTCTATTTATAAATAATCTTGTTTTCTGAGTTTCTTTTACAAAGTAAAAAATAAGTCTCAAATGTCTATTATCTTGATAATGTTAGACGTTTCTACTTAAAGTTTCATGACCGCAGGGAAAACCAATCATTTTCCTCTCATATTAAGCGTAAAAAATTTAGTGAGTACTTGGAAATATAAAAGCTGAACTAATATATATTTGTTGCATGTTTTTTATTAAAAAAAATGTTATTATTTATGAAAGTGTTATTATACCTATTTACCTACCAAATGAACTGATATTAATAAACTGATAGTATACTCGAAGTAAAAAACTTCCCGGCGAATATTTTAAGTCTGTGATTTTGATGATACTATAAAACGTACCGTGAACAGTATTTTCTTTCCGTATCCACATGAAACCTAGTCATAGTTTAACAAGGTCGACTTAGTAGTCACTTTAAAAGGAATAATATAGTCAAAAGAGCCACAAGGCAAACAAAGAATCTCCTTACTTTTTCGACCTCTGTTATAAAATAAAATAAGAAATGATATTTTGACTAGTAAATTAAATAATGTAAAATTTTGCTACGGACTTGTCTCTACCTCTCTATCTTATTATTATAACTACTCGCGTTTATATTAAGCAGTGAACTTTAAAAGTGTATTATTCGTATAACACGTTCGTTTGCTATTGAATATCATACCATGGAATACGTTTGCAGCTGTTTCTAAAGCTTTCATAGCTCACGGCGCTTCCCTTTGTACGGCTGGGTGGTATTGCGGGCGGTAAGCGCTGACACAACTAAAAGTACAAATTCCAGCGACAGAGCATTGTCCGGGAGCTCAGTGAGCACAAACCGACCGTACAAAGGTTCAGATAAAGTTGTCAGCGCAGTCGGTGACACCTCACCACTGCAACGCTTAAGTTTTAAGCGCATAACGAGCAGTCTGGGCGAGCAGGCTCCGTTATGCACACCTTGCCTATCGTTTAACACCATGTAAAATTGAAGAGAAATGAAAGATCGTAGTCAATAAAAAAATTAGCTCTTATACATTTAAAAATATACGAAAATACAAATCACTAACTTTAGTAATTTTACGCGAGGTGTGATTATCATACAGTAGCGATTGTTTATTGTTTTTGAAATACTACAATTGTTTGATTTTTTAAATGGAGCCTTTTGAGTACTACTGATATAATATCATCATCAACAGTTAGACCTCTACTGCTGGACATAGGCTCCATCCGATAATGAGGAATTTGGGCCTCCAGGCAACACGCTGGCCCAGTGCGAGTTGGTGGAGTTCTACTGATAAATTTAAAGTAAATTACATATTTAATTATAAAGCTTTTATAAAATGTAGTATTAGTTCATTTTAAAATAACAATCAGTTATACCGCATCATGTTTGTCTCGTAAACTGTACCTCGGCTGTCGCGATTGTCTACAAGTGGAATTGTAATAAAATAAAGCAACCCCTCTTGCAGGCCGCGCGGTATATTTCAATGTTGTTTACGAATCGTAGCGACGTTGCGCTTTTGAACATAGCATTACTCTTTCTAACAGTTATATTGAGCAATTTTAACCTTACAAGTTAAAATATATAAACATTTACTTTGTCAATAAAATATTTACAATAAAAGAATTCTGGGTAACTTGAATTAGTCTATGCTTTTTAATGTTACCAATACTATCAAATTTAAACGTCATTTAAGTATTACTGGCTTATTCGTTACTTATAGTACTTAACTTCATTAGGTACTTATAGTTTTTTGTATAATTTACTAGACTAAAATTTTTATAATTATTGTATGTATTTCAAGTATTTTAAAATTTTTTTTTTTACTACACTGAGCTAACGTTTCATTCCATTTCTCCTAATGTTAAATTACAATTTGATTGTGGATGGTGTATATTTTTCTTACTCCTATATGACGGCCGGAACACAGCTATGAGGGCGGTAGATACAATACGAGGGTAGTAGCTAGCCAGGCAGGTTCGAAAAAACCTTAACTGCCACTAAACAACACATGTGGCTTAGGAATCGAATTACTCTTATGTTACCAGGCAAGATCTTAGCAGCAGACTCAGTTAAATAAACATTAGAAAAATAGTAACTGATTTAGAATATTTCCGTCGAAGCTTTTATTTGATCTACCACCGTTATTTTTCATCAATGCTGTAGTAAAATATCTCACTGAATATTTAGTATATGTAGCTGTTATTCTGTTTCAATCCTTTAAAAACAGGTTAATAATTCAAATTATAGCTGTGCAAAACATAATATAACGTATTGACATACCGATGGCTTAAACGAGTTAATATCTTCTAAATTAGTTAGAAATAAGTTTATAATGTATTGTCAAAAGGTATGTAGTATAGTAAATAATAGAAATAAGAATATTTAAATGTGACTATGTACACATAGGTGTATGTACAGGTTTTTTATAGTAGATGATAAGATAGAATAAGTATTTGACGATGTAAATATTAGTTAAAAAACCCATGAACAATAATATCAGGGAAAAGCAGAATTGATAAAAAAAAATATCGTATTGAATCTATTGATTATTAAAATTAATATCCATTGCTGTTTGGCGGAGTTTGCTGGGTAAATAGTTGTGAACGTCTGGGAAATCATTATATTTGTTGAGTAACTTGCACAGTTTCGTAAAAGGGGAGTTTGCTTTAAAAATTGTTCTATGGTATTGTGGTTGGAATAGAGTAATTTCACATCTGGGATGTCTAGCAGGGACACAAATGATTTTCTTTAACTATTGTGAAAAATCTATATTGGTTATTAAATAAGATATAAGTCGTCCAATACACGACGATCAGCTAAAGAAATCATTTCAAAGTGTGAGAGTTGGTTCTCGTATGAATAGATTTCACGTTTAAGTATACGGCGGGAAACCTTTAAATGTTTAAATTTTTAAACATTGAAGGTATATACACGTCACAATTTTTTCATTGGTGTGCTTTTTTACATTATTACACCTGAAGCGGTGAAGTTGCAAACGTTGCATTAATAAGCCATGAGCGAATTCGTCATAACGCGGGCCGTAAAAGCTGACGGTCGGCCGCTTCCATCAGTTTACTGCGCCGTAAACTGTAAACCTCTTGAATCACCGCGAAAATTATGCAGATGGAGCAATAACTTTAAAGCTGCAATCATGTTGTACGTGTTAAATTAAATTGAGTTAAAGGCGAGGCGAGATGTTGGCCTAATTTAACAACTTCATTTTAAACAATTAGAAATTCATTTTATCAAAATAAAATATTTTTTCATCCTTATTTTCAAGTATGGATCGGTTTGTACCAGTGAACCTTCATTATGTTTTCAGCCTTCTACTGTTTCCCACTACTGAACTGCCTTCCGAGTAGAATTCCAAATTTATTCCAAAACATATATATCATGATCATCAGCCGAAAGACTTCCTGTACCGGACATCAATGTTCCTCCAAAGATCTCTTCACCTATCGATACAGATTACATATATCTGCAAACGATAATATTCCTTTTTTGGTTTTTTATTACTACTTCATTATCTTACAATTTTATTTTTTTATTATTACAGAACAATAATTTGCATAATGGACTCGTCGTCTTAGAGTTCTTTATATTCTCTGATGATGTTAGCGCTGACTCGTCTTTTGCGACGTATACAGCTTATCTGATTCTGGGCACGCGGACCACGGGGCCCGCGGCCTATTTTAGAGTTCTTTGTTACGCCCGAAGTGAATGCGGGATGTGTCGCATTGGGTTACCAATATAATTGTTTTAAAACAAATTCATTAAGTTATCTCAACTGTACATCCCGTGTCTGAAACGTTAATAACATAAAGTAACTAAAAAGAAAAAACGGTTTTTAATTATGTAACTAAATATATTTCGTTATATGAAAGTTAGTGCTGCTAAATTTCACATGTCTTTAAAATACTAGTGCTAGGTCTCTGTTACCGGTCCCGGGGAGGTGCTAAGCAGCAGTGCAAGGAGGCACGAGTGAGATTCGTTGGAGATTCCGGGGCCTACCGCGATGCACTGAGGATGATCACCGAGGGGGTTTTAGTGGGTATAAATCCCCATAACATGACCCTGACTTCTCCCCAGATATAGCGTATCTTTTGAAGATTTCTCCCGCGACAAAAAAAAAGGTGCCTGTTACCGGAGACCGTCTAGGTATAAACAGTAATTGCAAGTTGCTTTATTATATAGAGTTGTTTCTATATTACAATTTACTCAAATGTAGCATTAAATTAATTAAACTTAGTTTCATTTAGCTGGAATAGAAAGCTTTTTGTTGGACTAACAAACGCAATAATTTATGGTTTCTAGTTAGAAATTTAATAGTTTATCTTGATATAAACAACGAAGGCACCTGGGGGCGCGTGACCCCACCCCAGACGCCGTTCGTGCTGGTCAATGTGACCTTTACCGACATTCAATATCTATGTACCATGTATTACTTCATCATTTGTTAGTGTTTAGCTTTCCCTTTCGATTTAAGAGATATTTATCAAGTATTTACTACTTTTGTAGTTAGTTGAAACTATTATTAGCATAGACTTAATTTTCATATTCCGTTTTGTTATCTTTAGTTTAGTGATTTTTTTCAGGTTTGTATAGTTTTATCTTGTATTCTCTGCAGTTTCAGAGAATTAAATGACCATTTTTTATATTTTTTGTATTTCATGCATTGTTACAGTTTTTGCTTTAAATTAAATATATGTTACTTATATTGTTTTTTTTATAGCCGATCCTTACTTGACCCCTGTTGTACATACGTGAAGCGATCGCTTTATATTTATTTATAGCATATCAAAAGGCATTGACTTCAACGAAAATACAAAGTGTATGTTTACTAGAAGCCAGTCTAATTAAACTGGGAATAGTGCGATAGTATTTAATTAATCAACGTTAATTACATATTTTACGATCGAAACACATTTCAATTTTTTATGTACGTATTACAACAATTTTTATTGTACCATAAAATATTAATTATTTGTTATGCTTTGAGTGTACAAACGGAAATGCTCCTTTCATTTTTTAGTACAACCTGATTTGGTTCTACCATCTAACAAGATTCTCTGGGCAATTAAATGATAATAGTAAATCAAAATAAAAACTTTAATCTATTTTACATTTTTCCGTTTATTAATGATTATTACTTTTTTATAGCCTATTTAATTAATATGATTATCAGAATAGGTGTCTTTAAATTTATTTGACACATAACATAGAATAATAATAGATCTCGCTAGTGGCATTTAATATTGTAAATTATAGGTAAAAAGCCACGTTACTCATGCAATAAAAAATGTATGGCTTGCTCCTTTGTTTTGTATGAGTCATGCAAATGGTTTTATTTCTTAAAGTTTCAGAGGTACTTTTTATTTTTTTTTTGGTTTTGCTCAGCTCCAAAATATTAAGTTTTATCCACAGTTTATACATTTTTTATTTGTAAATGAAAAATTATTTAACCAGCTACATTTATACACCTTTTATTTCAGTTCTAAACATACTACATAGGTTGTCTGCTTAAGAATAACTCTACGCATTACCATAAGTTCGTCCATTATAACATGATGTATTAAAAAAAGTTTTAAAATAAATAATATATGTTCATATCGCTGGTTTATAATGTACTAAACATTACTAGTTAATTAATTTTTCAACAAATCATCTACAATATAGCAATTTTATTAAACTTTGTTCCGTATTATAACATTTTGTGAGATAGGTGTTGTATAATATATGTTTAAATTAATTCTAAAGATATTCGTAAGGTTTGTTCGTGGTGGCGTAACGTACTTACATTGAGTCAAATCGTAAAGCCCCGGGGAGTCGCAACATAAAGCTGACTGCGCACATCCGACCGTCTCCCTGTGATACATCCCCGCTGCGAACTAAATATACAATTCGGCCGTTATCTCACGACACACAGTATACATTAAAAGTAATTTCTCTGAAATATTACATTATAATATTTATAATATAAGCTTTCAAATCCAGCGAAGGTAATGTGTGGGGATATTTAAAAATAAAAATTTTACATAACTGTCGTGCTCTCTTTTATATGTTGCCCCTAATATTTATTACTAAAGTAGATGTTTTTAAAATAAATTTTTATTCTGTTTAAAAAATAACTAAATCCTTTAACACATTAATTTGTCTACATATTTTTAACTATGTTGACATAACTGTTGACCGTTTGATTTATAAAATAGGATATAAAATAGGATCTTGTTTGTTACGAGGTTACATGTACTAGACTTTCAATAGTGAGAGAGTTTCTTTCGAACCCGTCTGGATTACTACTACTATTACTGCTGCTAATGTTAACCTCTTCAACAAGAAAAAACCACCATTACCTGCCTAACATTGTAAATCTACCACCATAGCATCATTGCTTTATTCTGGCCGTCGTTAACATGGGAAAGTCAGTGTATACATCGCCATCACATTTAACTATCTTCTGACTAATTGCCACTAAAAATTACTTGAAATTGATCGTGTTAACAAATATAGAAAAAAGTACAAGTTATTATCAGTTTTCGGTTAAATTTCTACTAAAGATTTAAATAAAGTGATATTGTCGGTGTGAATCAATTTTGTCTGGCGTATGCAATGGGCCTTACCTTGTCTATTGCACTTCCTTAGGAAGTTTTTAATAGCCCTGTATAAGTCGTACTAAAATAGTTTCATGGTTCGTCTCCCGAGTTGTATCGTAAAAAGTTTCGTGGAGAGGACCGCAGGCTGCTGAGTTTTACTCCCGCTTCTGGGATTTCTTGCGGGAAGAGTGTGTACATAGAGCAATCTAACTTTACTTTTCTCAAATTAAATAACTGTGTGATAGCGTTCACATACAAATTTGATATTTATTCAATACTTGATTACATTTTATATCTAAGGCCGTAATCAGTTGCAACGAAAATTATAAACGTCAAAACCAAGTGATTTTTCAAAATTCTAGATAGTTTAGATACTAATAATAAATTGCCAATACAATATGGGCAAATAATCTATAAAAGTTATAACGGTTTCAGTTAATAGCTTGTACACATATAAGTTTCATGTAGCCTGTAAAACAATTTCAATATCGCAACAAGCTGTGAACTTTATATAAAGCTGAAAATTTATTTTATCGACGATTCAAAAAACTTTATTACTTTAAAAATTGTATGTGAAACCTTTTCACCCCTGCCATTTTACTGCGATATATCAGAGACTCAGAAGCGTCAACATGTCCAGTCTTGTTTCAGTAGACTGCACCCGACCCCAAATGCCTACGCAAATCCCCCAGGGTTAATAAACTAATTTTCTCATTCAGCTCTTTAAGTACGAAATTGGACGGGAATTTAGCGACGTGTTCAGACATGTTTGCTTCATATTCGCGTGTTATTTTGATTTGCGCCGGGATTTATACAAATTGGGCGGGAAGATTAATGATTTTTATTCGAACATTAAACGGAAAGTGAATGAAGGTTATATACTTACGATGACTTTTAACGTCCATACAATATTTTGAATCTATTAAATTTCATTACATTGATCACTGAGTGCAAAATTTGAGATTACGATTGTCTTCCCTAATTTCGTGAACTATTTCAAAAACTTACAGTACAATATTTTTATCATCACATGTCCCGGAATAATGCCCCGAGTTTTAAGTTTGTAGCAATATTTTTTAATCTTTGCACTTAGTCCATTAAAATAACTGTAATAATTAAACGCTTAACGAAATATTAACTTTAATCTTCTATTTTATGCATCGCAATGAATTCAGTGGTTTAACAAACTGATTATGTATAAAATGTTAAAAGTGTTTTTTGATAAACTAATATTAATCTGTAAGAATATCTAAATCAAAATATCCCTGCTACTTCAGACAGAAAGTAGTTATATGTGAGCCTTTAATAAAAGAAAAAAATATAATCTCGTTAAACCTGTGGTTTTTATAATCCAGAACTGTAGGAGCGGCTCGCTAACACGTCCGACGCGCTCGCTGGGTGTAGTGATTATGTACCTTTCGGCCGGGTCATCGCGCTCCCCTGACTCACGCGAGGGCGTGTGCTGGCCCCGGCGTGCGCCCGCGCAGTTCTTTCTATTTCACGTTTCGTAAACCTGTACAACGACTCTTTTGTCCTCATTTTAAACATTATTTCTCAGTGTCGGTTTTCACATTACCGAGCGAGGCGTTCACCTGATTGTAAATGATAAGCTTACCCATAATACCTATGCTAGTAGGGATAGTATATACTGCACCACATAATGGTCGATCGTCACGAGAGATAAGATATAACGTTTCGTTACCGTAGTAATTTCACTAGGTAGAACGCCTTTTAAACCGGAAGACAGTGAATAGAACTGCTGTAGTGCCTAATTAGACAGTCTCTACCAGGATATACTCACTCTACAACCAGAAAATCCAGGGAAATCCTTCCTCAGAAAATAAAGTTATTATTATGTATTTTTATACCATTCACATCTTTATATAAAATATTATATTTTGTTACTTGTAATGAATGTATTTCACAAAATACGGAAACCAGATTACGAATACTCGGGAAGGATGTCCATCAGTTGTGATGACGATTATTATATATTTTTTTCCGTTTTTTTTCGAGCTACGTTTTGGTTGTTAAGTTTTATACAAAATGCCTTTTGATGGGTTTTTGTATAGCATACATTGTGACCAAATATTCGCAGCGTGCAATCGTTGCGCGAGCAACAAATAAAAGACACTTTGTTTGCATTAATACACACAAAGCGGTTTGAAATATGCGATTGGCTCCGGCATTCAACCGCAATTCGATACAAATTGTTGGCATGCGTCGAGCGAATGGGAAGCGATGTAACAAATTGTTCGCGCGTTGTCTATCGGGAGAAAATGGCTTGGTCAGGGTTTTTTGGAACTGACATTTTAATTATTATCTATATCTGTATTGTTATTTAACTTCATATGTAAAAAAATAAAAGAGATTGTTTGAAGATTGAAACAAAAATTTCAAACTAGTAGTCGGTCTCTGTTGCCGAAGACCGTCTAGTTAGCACCGCAACTCTATTTAATTCAATCTATTTAATCCGGCAAACAGTACTGTAAAACATTATAATGTTCCCCTTTTGTAGGGCGTTATAGCTAATGAAAATACTGCGGTAACGAGACTTAACATCTTATGTTTGAAGGCGATGACTTCAATGTCGTGGAATGTTTGACAGCCTAACTAGAATAATTTTGTTATGAGAAGGCGATTTCACTTACCATGAGATGAACATCTCGCTTGTCTCGCCGCTTCGTCTTATATAAACGAACTCCAAAATTGACAGTGACATCGGTGTGACATTCATTCACTTCAATCATTGTTGTGTATAGTAAAAAGGTTTACCAAGTCCAAAATAACTTATACATATATATTCCAAATTATTGTGACTAGTCAACATGTTAATAATTCATGGTTAATGTAATTATTATTTCCATTTTAAGTTATTATATGAGTGTAAGGTGTTTACACCGCTCATATGTTTGTTTCACCGCACCGGAGCACGCAGCAGCTTGTAAATGCGTAATTGACAAACGGACGAGGGTACAACATAACTCAATATGTTATTGGACGTCTCGCGCACGGAGACTTAACTCAAATTGACGCTCTACCCTCGCGGAGACGTGTTCTTTGACGCAAACCGTTCGCTCCATATATTTTGACAACTACACCGTAAATAATAGATAAGTACCCCATCTCTACATAAGGACAAACTATTCCCAACCAACGGGTATTAATTCATGTGTTTTAGATACTTGTCTCTTGTCTATGCTTTCATACGAATGCTATACATTCACATTAAATTATCAGCTGGAGTCGTAATAGTTTAGTGGTTTGAACGAGGCCTTTCACACCGAGGGTACCGGGCTCGAATCCGGCCTGCAGCAATAAATTTTTCAATTCATGTGTAGTTAGTATACCAACTAATATCACGTACTTTAAGCCATGTATCGAATCGCATAGCCGCAAACCTTAAAAAAAACAGCCGAAACTCGCCCTCTGCTGAGCAAAAAACCTCCTTTAAAGGTTTCTAGCGACCTCCACCAGATCCTCGTTCTACCTTGCGGAAAGCCTAATAACACGGGGTTTTCAATCCTCCGCAATGTAATATAAAACAGTTTTTTTTACTTTATTTATTACCACGTTCGTATCAATAATTTATCTTTTAACGTTTTAAATTGCCCTGCAATAACTCCCCGACTAGGACAAGTTTCAATGATAGAAGTCAACCGTCGTAACTTAGCTTTAACTTAGCAGCGCTTTGACGGCCCGTACCAGTTTTATTCCGTATAATTTTGACGTCGCTACTTCTTAAGGAATTTGAATATAGACGAGCGAAGTTCGTAACTCCAGCGATAAACAAGCGCCGATAGATCGAGCGGCACACTCGTACCATTGTAAGCTTTAAAACTGATCTTAGGGATGTTTTATATTAATGTTGCACGTGTTATGTAATCATAGGTCACCTGACAGCTGGGGTCGTGGGCGGTTAAAATGGGGGCCATCATCACTTTCTTAACGACTCCGTGGAGAACGACGGCAAGACGTGATCTCTAGCCATTGTCATATTACCCGCGAGGGTGCATAGCATTACAGAGGCAGCGGTTGGATTCTAAATAGAGAACAATACTTACAATAGAGAAAAATACTTCATCTTTTCTAAGATATCCTCCGTTACAAAAGATTAGTATGATAGTGTTAGGCTTTTGAGAATTTGCACTTATGCATAACTTAATTTAATCCTGTTTAGAACCATCTCCAAATTTTTTATCAAATTCCTTTATCTAGTACAAAGACACTGAAAAAGGTACTACTATATATAACTACCAAAAGTTTTAATTTAATTTTCCAATACACTGCGTATTATAATTTTTACGTATGAATGTTATTTTTTTTCTCGTGTGAATAAATAAGAAACAAATTTATAATTATGTACAGGTTTAAAATTAACTTTTCCCAATAGCATCTATTAGCACACCAATTTTTATGTGATTAGTTTTGTTTACTCTTTACACCAAAAAGGGTATGAAAATCTTAAAATTTCTCAAAAAATACGGACGTCCTTTTGGAACCCTTTTTCTTACGTTACTCTTTGTATAGTAAGTTAACAATATAATAACGGAAAAGAAAATTCAATAAATGGAATTTTTTGCACAGGTGTGTTGTAATGTACTTAGTGTACACAAAATAATACTGCTAAGTAACATTGTGGCCCAAATTAAATGGCGTTGCAAGTTGTTGTGAAGAGCAGTAACAGAGCTTAATAAACTTCAACTTAATAGTGCGCAAATAGTAAACTGAAATGTTGTGTTTTGTAGTCTTAGTTCGAGTAGTGCTGTGAACAAACAAAACTTGTCACTTGACGCCAAGTGAATGTTTATGTTATACACAAACATTTGATCTTTATCATTTGAAGTTTTATAATTTTTTTTATTCAAAAAGGCGACGAGACGAACAA
Organism: Pachliopta kotzebuea; assembly: GCA_018246255.1. Taxonomy (NCBI): domain Eukaryota; kingdom Metazoa; phylum Arthropoda; class Insecta; order Lepidoptera; family Papilionidae; genus Pachliopta; species Pachliopta kotzebuea. The sequence continues at coordinate 4,413 of DWLS01000106.1, read as the reverse complement.
GTCGCTTAACTGATAGTATATGATACGCTTGTCTATAACAACGTGGCGCTGGTTAAGATAGTACACGCTGCACTAAGTTACACTTATCGATTTGAAACATAGGTGAAAGTCTCGTTACCCCAGTAATTTCACTAGCTTACTTTTAAAACGGAACAAAGTAATGTTCACACAGTACTGTTTGTCGGCTGCAATAAAAACTGCTGTGGTACCAATAAAAATATGCTGCACTTTAGTAGTTTAATTCGTACAATAAATTTCTCTTACACTGCAGCTGATGCAAAACCGCCTCTTTATTAAGACTATTCCGTAAATCAACGAAGCGGCCGCGAAGTAGGTCGAATAACTTATCTTATTTTCCTAATGAAGGAGCGTAACCTCACTCTGCACTTTGAATTAAAGCACCAACTTAAACGGCGATCGTTAATAACCCAACGCCCCTAAAAAGGGTGGGCATACTTTCAAAACTTTACCAATTTACTTTTATTTTAATCCTTTACATAGATTTCGTAGATTCCTCATAATTAATGCATTCAATTAGTAAACATAGTAAGAGCAAAAATCCGTCTGATTGCGAAAGTCCAGCGTATGTACGTTCGGCAATAAATGGTTTGCGCGTTTTTTTGGGACCTCATTACTTTTGCCAACTTTCGACCCTCGTATTGAAAACAAGTTTTTTATTTCGTGTAAGACAACTTGATTCTATTTTTACTCCAATGAAAATTTGTGGACTACTCTTTTGTTGTAACTTGTTGTAAGTTGAAAACTTTTTCAATTATGAGTCTGGACTACATATAAAATAACGGAAAAATTTTAAAGTATTTTGTTTAATAGCACCACGACATGTTTATTATACATATTATTGAATAAACTTCCCCGAAATAAAATTTGCATTTACATATATATTTATATAATATTATAATTTTTGACTTTGTCATATGGCTTTAGAGATTGTTATAGAAGATAATTAAAAAATTTGGCGGTCAGTATCTAAATAAATTAAAAGCAAGGGTGTCTTGTACAATTAGGTTAATTAATTCAACGGTTTAATGAACCGCTTTTAATTGCAAATGTCGCCTATCTTCACAATGTTTTATAAATCTCACTCTAGATAAATTTGTTTTATTATACATTTATTGTTTTCTTATTTAATATATTTTCATTTCCTTATTAAAATGTAGGCTAGATGTTGCCTTCTTGTTTTAAAATTGCGATTTTTCCAAACGATGTGGAAATCATTAAGACGGCTTTGTAGTTGGAGGTCTAGCCATAGGCCTAATGATGACTCTACTGTAATTTTACCTAGAATGTTTGACTATTTTACTTTACTAAAAATAACTCTGAAATAAATAGTTAAGTCTCTACCTTTAAAACTGCTGGCTAGGAAAACAGTTGCGCAGGCATATGAAAATATGTATCTAAAATTTTTATTGTTTGTGGCAAGTCTCTGTTGCCGATGTCTATAGGTAGTTAGGCAGCTTCTATTGCAGCCGTCATACATTACTGTGTTCCGATTAGAAGGATGTTGTAGGTTTTTAAATTAAATTACTGGTATAACTTAACACTTACATCTCATGGCGACTAGCGCAATGTGGTGTTGTGTACACCATTTTAACTAGCTCCACGTTGTTATGGATAAGCGTATCACTTAACATCAAGTGAACGCCTCGCTAGTCTCATCGAATAAAAAAAAATATCCACTACTAATATATTTTCCCGTGTCTGTTAGCATTTTTTCCATGATCACAGTGCGTGCGGAAATTAAGCGCTCTACCGCGATATATCACGCTATAAACTCGGTCAGCAATAACGTTATCTATTTGCTCGATAATCTGTTAGTTTTCTCATTGGTTTATATCTTTATTTATAGTTGAAGGGGATTTTTTAGGTAGCTGCATCGAGACTAATATTTTTGTCTTGTGACGGTTCAAGAGTAGTCATTACTCCTTCCCACGGGTGTCGTGAGTAAATTACTGGAGATATAAATACTTTAATAGATGATCATAAAAAACAATTAATAAAATTTTGAAGTTATACAAAGTCACTGGTATTCTAATCAAGGCAGCAGTAATGTTTTTAATCATAATAGTTTTTTTTACGTCAATAATTTTTTGAAATTAATTGCCTTAGCTAGATACAATGCCGCGTAATGCAGTTACGAATGTATTACGGCATAATAAGTTTAACTTTCTCTACAATGAGTTCAATATTATATAAAACGGTAGTTCACACTTGCTATATATAGTTGCCATCTCAGATGAACGATAAATTGTTATAGAAGTCTGAATTCGTTACGATGAACTTCCGGCAGTCCTGTATTGAAGATAAGCCTCCCCATGGCACGCTACTTACATATCAGATATCGCACTTACTCATGCCGGATGTTATTCGTGACAAGTAAGAGCAAAATCATCAATCATCACGTACTCTGATATGTCACTTGAGATACCATCACCCAGTATAGCTAATGGTTCTGCAACAAAGCTAATGTAACTTTCGATATGTAACAATTGCTTATATAACTTATTACATCATAAATTCCTTTTCTATTTCACTTGCGAACAACAACTCAAATTTTTGTTCTAACAACACCCTAGACTTATTATGTAATTTAGGAAAATAATAACTTGAGTTCGAGTGTAATTTGTTTATAATTCAAATTTACCTCGTAGTCAAAAGATATAAGCACAATATATTGCATACCGACTGTTGTTAATGTACTGTAATAGCTAGCGATAGTAAAGATTTTACTGGTGGTAGATCTTCATTACTATGATAAAATCGGCTGTTGTTAATAAAAAGCACTTTTCTTGGATTGTATTTACTCCGTCACAATATACACCACACAGAGACGTTCATTACAAATTACACACTTTTGATACAAAGCAAGATTCAGTCCAAAATCTACAGTACTTACTAACTTTTATAAAACAAAATGTCAGTCCACGCCACCTGTACAATAATCAAACAACCATTTCATTAATATGCTTTTTGTAACAATTATGAATTAATTAGTATTGAACTTTAAAAATAATATTCTCAATAGTAAATACGTTTTAGAGTGTAATATAATAGTACAAAAGTATATAGAAAATCATTCTTAATACATTCCTGTTCTTATGGTACAAGTCTATAGAATAACTTTTTTTCCAACAAAATTTTTGTTACTAGTATTTTTTCCATAATATCTAACACTAGTGAACGTCTCGGTAGGTACCACCACAGCTTCTATTGCAACCGACAAACAGTACTGTGCAAACATTACAGTGTTTCGGTTGGAAATGTCCTGTATTCTAGTGAAATTGCTGAAGTAACGAGACTTAACAACTTACGTTTTAAGGCGATGAACCCATTATGGGGCTGTGTTGACCATCTTAACTAGCGCCATGTAGTTATAAGCAAGCGTATCACTTACCATCAGATGAACGCCTTGCTCGTTTCATAAAAACGTAGCATAAAAAAATATACGATGGCATATAATATAAATGTGAACAATCTTTTTAATATAATTCTCGTTGAACAGTTTTGGTTCTTCAAACATTATATGATGTAATCATCATAACAAAGACTAACGGTGAAGGTGCTTAGAACTTACTGCATTCGTCTCTTAAACTTTTCCCTCCTCTCCTCTACCCCCTCGATACTAGTTTAAGTGACGGAATGTTTACCTTAAGGCACGTCCACGTTAACTAACTAAAGATTATTTAAGCTGAGTATTTATGTTAGCCGAGTACTTCCTGCTAGATGGCCATTTTTTATCATCGTGCAAATGGTTCCTTTAACATTTAAGTATTCATGTAACATGTATATCACAAAATTATTTATGCGTAAATTTATTATATGATAGATAATAATGATTATATTTAAAAAAAAAATAGTACGTGAATTTAGTTGCTGTTTAAATTATTTTTTGTTGTCTAATCATATTGTTAGTGATCTTAGTAAATCTTTACTACAGTATATAATTGTCATAATTTTTTTTTCTAGAATTTTCTTAAAAACACATGAAACTGCAATTTAAAAAGTGGTGAAACCAAACATGGAAATCTCAGCCAATTTATTCTAGTACCAAAAAACTAATGACAGTAGGCAATGTAAAAAGTATTCCATTGTATGTATGCTATTTCCAAGCCTCGTATAGGATTACATCGGCAGCTTTTACTCGGTAAGAGCAACTCTGTGTCCTTCGCTTGAACGTGAAAAGGTTCAACTGTTGCGTATGGGCAAAGATCTTTCACATATTTTACTATAAGCCATATTATACAAGCCGCGTTACTTGTATTTTCTATGTATACTCTGTATCAGCTGGTTATATTATATACATAAGAAAATTATTAAACATATATGTAGTTAATGAGCCATTTAATTTGAGGTCAAAGTTTTAAACGATAAACTAATACATATATATATATATAT
>DWLS01000105.1:0-42589 GCA_018246255.1 Pachliopta kotzebuea | reverse complement strand
GTTTAGTGGGTAGGGGTCGCCCAGGCCGAGTCCCACACACCCCTCCGGGCCCACCCAGGGCACCGGCGGAACGTCCGCAAAAGGATTCCCCCGCGTTAAAAAAAAAAAGGCGAGGTATTGGTGAGATCTATAAAATTTTACAGGTTAAAATTTATAACTTTAGCATGATTATTTTTTTGAATAGTTGAAGCAAATACTTTCTTTTTAACTTGATCCAGTATACATGCGAAGTCCTTAGTGTAAAATTTAAAGAGGACATATTGGTAACATAATTATTAAAATACATGTTTATATAACGATCTTTGCTTTGTTTTACATTGATGAATTCGCTCGAAAAGAATCCTGGATTAATAATGAATTAAAAAATGTATGTTTATCTAGTAGCATGTATATCAAATACTTTAATAGTGATGTACTTGATATTTATGGAATTGGATAAATAAACAATAATTATTTTCTAAAAATTAAAAAGAGTTTAATAGCGTACTTGTCTTTTAACAATGTCTATTTAAGTATATTATCAGGATGACACTAATAAAACTGTGTGAACACTAGCTGGTATAGAACATATTGCTTATCGTATAATCATTATGAATAATTTTTATATGTGTATTTATAAAGATTTTGATCGCAGCTCATAGTTTTATTTATTTACGTAATGTTCTAAATGTTAAATTTAAATAATCTGACTTATAACACTGAACACTTATGTCATACCTCTGGTATGTTTAAAATAAAAAAAAAAACGTTGACAGAACGCTTCGCGTATCTAAATTTAACGCGTACTATTTTCAACCAATCACGAAGTTGGTTTTCAAAATTTTCTGTTATTTTGTTGACGCTTGGCGTTGCGTTGGTATTGCTTTGAGTTTGAGTTGTTAAATAGTGTTTTTTAAAGTTGATTAATTCGACGAAGTTTGAATGTTGAGTAATTGCGATCAATATTGGCACAGTGGAAAATACATAATATTTATGAGTTGCGGGTTGTCTTGACAAGTAAGTCTCTTAGCGTGTGGTTCCTGTTAATTTTAGAAATCAGACAAATACTTTTCACAAAAAAACTATATTAGTAAACTATATGTACGTATTTTCTTTTAGCATGTCTACCAGAAGTGGTCGAGTAAGATTAAGTGCTGTGGAGTATAGTCCACCGAGGACTCGAAAAGGTGTTGTTTCACCGCGGCGATCGCCCGCCCGAACGAGGAAATCTTCTCCGAAATCTCGTTCAGCGACCCACAAATCGCCTTCACGTAAGTCCCCGTCAAGGAAATCACCTACTCGTAAATCGCCTTCACATAAGTCACCTTCAAGAAAATCTCCAACTCGTAAATCAATTTCTAAAAATACATCTAAATCGCCAACAAGAACAATAAAAGAATTAGAGCCAAAACTAAATTCGCCTTTGAAAACATCAGGTATCAAGATAGATATACAAGAAAAGTTTAAAAATGTATCATCTAACATAGATAATTATCGGAGCAGACGATCACGACGAATTGAGTATACCATACAGGATTTGCAATCTGATATATCTAAAAACGAATTGATATTTGATGATAAATTTAATATAGGCATAGAACCTTTTTTGACCACTGTTAGTGGTTATGGTTTAAAGAATCGTCAGCCAATTGAAGAAGTTCAAATTCGTAGATCAAGTAGGCTGAAGGAGTTGATTGAAAATGCTCCAGATATTCGACGAAGCATCAGTAAGTCAACCAGTGAACGAAAGTCTATTAGCAAGTCAATAAGTAAATCCATTGAAGTGATATCAGATGAAGACAATTCAGATGACGAATTTTTGAGAAGAAAATCAGTATCTGTAACAAGACGATTGGCTACACCTATAAGGACTAGTGTTGGAAAATTTAATCAGCTGAAGAAATTTGAGTTTGGTGGATTACTTGGTCCTATTTCTCTGATAATATTGATTCCAGTGACTGTTTTTTCTATTTTGATCTCATGTTCAGAAGACTGTTCGCACAAACAACTTCTTGATGTATCCAAATATAAATCTTTAAGTTTGTGGTTCAATAACAAGATACTACTACTTTTACTAACACAGTATTTGATTCAGGGTATATTTGTAGTACTGCCAATTTTTGGTATCAGTGAGCAAATTGTTGAAAAGAACCAAAAAGTATGCTTTAATGCATTTTTTTCATGCATATTCACTTTTAAGTTTATATTTATATTAGATAATCTGAAAGTAATAAATGCTGATGAAATACTAGGATCATATCTTAGTTTAGCAGCCATATCATACATATTTGCTATGTTAGTAGCAATATTACTATATGCAAAGAGCTTAAAACTAGATAATTCAGCATTAAACCCCTATGGAAATACAGGATACTTTTTAAATGATTTCTTTGTGGGCAGAGAAATACATCCATCGTTAAAGAGATTGAATGTTAAACTGTGGATTTCCCGAATAGCTAACATTAATGCTGTAAGTATAAATTTAACAAATATTTTCTCTTAATAAACTGGCAATAATAGTTATTTTAATCTTTTCAGCTTATTCTATCAGTCCTAATCTTCAAAAATACCTTCCAACTGCAGACTAAAGATGTTTATACGCTTTCATTGGATAACTACAAAGAATTTATTAGCATAATGCACATCAAGCGAACCCCTTTACTATATTCAATGATGCAAATAATCTACATTCTTCACTTTGTTTTAAAAGAACAAAAGATAACGACAACATTCTATTGGCAACATGAAGGCCTGGGGTACCTTCAGTTAGTATCGAGCTCCCTCTATCCGTTCTACTTCACGAGCATTGCTAAATATGTACTAGATGTTGATTTAGAAATGTCTACTAATGCCTTAATTGCTGCTTTAACATTATTTCTGGTGGGATTTCTTGTAATGCTTATAAGTAACAACATTAAACATCAGTTCAGGACAAATCCGTACCATCCCAGCGTTACATGTAAGTTTTTAAAACCTTTTTCACAAATAAATTTTTGTTTCTTATACATTTTTTGGGTATATTTAATGAGTGAGACTAGTCATCGCTATGAATATAACCTAAGAAACACAACAAACCTGATTCATTGGAATTATTCATCTTAATTAATCTTGTATTCATTTACTAGTTTTTTGAATAAAGTTTTTTTGGTTATGTTCATAAAATTAATGTATTCATCATGATAATACAGTGAAATAAAATATGTTCAATGTATTAAAAATTTCATATGATTCGGGACTTGTGGGGTTAAAACATTTTTTTATACTGTATATTCATATACATCTATATATTTACATGGTTTGTTATTTTCAAACTATTATATGTAGTCAGCACATGTATATAACCTGCACAAAATATATGTTTTACATAGTTTTTATTATGAAATAATAATATTTAAAGATTTATGAATATATGTTGACATATTACCTTTTTTATTTAAGAACTTAAAATGCTTAGAAAAAATATATGAAACTGAATTAAAAATAATTAGATCTATAATTATAGTATGTAGTATGTATATTCATGAGTGGGTTTATCACTTGTTATTAGGTGAAGGTCCCGCTTATGTCTAAATTACATCCAGTACTCAAAAATTTCATGAGAGCCTGTTTATTTTTTTGTAATGATTGACTCTTGACTCTGATTCTAATTATTTGTATAGATAATGAGAAGAGGAAACTAAATTAATAAATTCATTGTCATATCGACTGTTGGACATAACTTTGCTTAATAAACCAATAAATTCTTTCAGATTTAGAATCGATGCCGACTTACCATGGGAACAAACTCTTGGTATCTAATCTGTGGGGGTTGTTGCGTCATCCGAACTACGCCGGTGATATTTTGATACATACAGTTTTGGCGTTACCCGGGATTCTAACCTGGAACCCCGTAGCGGCGTCTCCGGCGTTATTGACTGTTGTGGTGCTGCTGCACCGCGCCTGGCGTGATCACGGCAGGTGTTCCCGCCGCTACGGCGCCGCCTGGCAGAGATATTGCAAACGGGTACCATCTCTTATAATACCTAAGATCTTGTAATACTTAGAATATAAAGACAGAGAGATCTTTTATAAGTGAAAGCTCAATTATTTACTTTGTTGTTAAATTAAGTAAATTTATTTTTAGCATTTGCATCTTATATTCTGAATTAGTTAAATATTATCGTGAATGAGATATATTTAATCAATCATATATTATTGGAGGAGAAAATAGTTTTATTTTTTTTACATCTCTCCAATGTATTTGTTTGATTTTTATATACGGTGTGTCATATTATGGTATAGTGAACATTTAATTTTAGACTTCTCAAATTTTGGTTTCGTTTATTAAATGTACAATTATCATATGTAGAAACTTATTTGTTTTTATAGTTTATTAATTGAGAAAGTTTTTAGGAATATATTTAGGATGTGTACGGAAAAGATCTTATGGGCTTATAAGATCTGAACCCAGTCTGGTATTGGGATATTAAGTTACATTTAAATTCCTTCTTCTTATTCTTGTAGTATTTAGTGATAGGGTCAAAGGACCAGATTGATGACTATCTCATTTTTAGTAATTTTAAGATATATTTCTAAAAACTTACATTTAGTGTGTATTTTTTGGTGTCTATACTACGGCTAAATTCAATTTTAAATATGTTTTAAATAAAACGGAATAATATCATATTTTATAAAATTTCCGTTTGATTCAATTAATTTGATTCTTTTAATGTACTGTTTAGTCAATTTAATTCTCTTTATCTTGACATAACTTTTGATATATTTTTTTTTACTTTCAGTGATAATTTTTTTTTAACTTTTAAGAAAAATCATGTTCTGTGAAAATACTAATTTCATATTTTCATGTACATACTGAACTATTACAAAATTTATTTTACATGAATTAATTAATGACTGATGTTCATTTTAAAAAATTTTATTAATTTTATGGGTTTTTAACATATAAAATATCCAGAAATTGTTTTAGAAAATTGATGTTGGGAAGAATATTTTTTTATGGAAACTGAAACTACATAATTTCCTTGTTGAATTTGGCCCAAGTATAGGATTTAATAGTAGTCATATATTATTGTATGGCTATTTAGCATATAATTATAAAGACTGTGGTCGTGGCGAAGCACTTGCCTAGTAACTGAGGAATCTTTGGTTCCACTTCGGAGCCATAAATGGAGTTTGATGATAAGGTTTTTTATAAATGGTCCTGCTAGATACCACCATCACGTAAATTTACTGCATACCAGCATGTATTCCGGATATCAATATATAAGAGCTGAAATATTCTGGATGAGCACTTCAACATTCATGCTATTTTCTATTATACTCTGTACACTTGAAGGTAAGTGTTAGGCTAATGTAAACAAGAAAAATGTTATGCTCTTTGTAAACTTTGTGCTCAAAAATTTGTTACCTTAAATACTAATTTGTTAGAATACACAATTGTGTACTGATTGAACAATTAGTTTATAAAAAAAAAATATTTTCAGCAAGAGTGATCTTTGTTTGTTGAATTTTAGGCTCTTTTTACAATTTTTGTAAAGAGTTTTGCAGTTTTTTTAAAACACTTGGTACTTAGAATATATATAGGTATCCTTTTGATCTATAATATTGATATACCCAATGTTAGCCAATTGAGGAAAAAAATTACTATGTGAACGAAGATTTTAGTTTGTAGACTAATTTTTTATTTACATATATTTAACCGACGATAAGAAGGAGGTTCTCAATTTAACGCACAACTTGTTTATGACTTATTATATATAATGACACATTAAGTGTTTTAGTTTTAGTAATTTCTTTGGGCAGTGTTGCTACAGATCAAAGTTAAACTAATTACCTAATATTCATTAGGTATTTTAAATTATAAACATTAACTTTGAATCTTTTAAAATAATAATTTCTGTGTCAAATCAGTTCATTAAATAAATTTTTATTGTGTATTATTAAGTATCAGTAGGTGCTCAAGAATTGTATAAAATATTTTACATAGTTTATGTTAAATCAGGGGTCGGCAATGTGGGCTCTTTGTATATGAACCTCTGCCTCTTTACCTCCAAACCCAAATATTAGCTAATTAAAAAAAATTATATTCGTTCTGTATTGATAACAAGTATTAGACTATATTTTTGTGTAGTGAAAAAACATTACTTATTTATGAATAAAAAGATTATTTATTTATCAAAAAACTTTGTGCAAGTACTGTTTATATTTGGTAAAAAAATTGTGGCTCTGGTTATATGGAGTTATGGGGTGGAAGGGTTTTTAAAAACTACATGCTTGGGACTACTGTCCCAAGTCAAGATGTTAAGTTAATGAAAACTGAGAGAGAACTGATTTTATTTAGTAATACAAGCTTCTTATATACTAAGGTTATACAATGGCTCCTTATGGTTAGTTTATCAACTATATGTGATTAATGGATCTGTTACCCGAGTGTAATGGATTCCTATTTCATTTTATCAGTAATTGTTTTCGTTTGTTCATTGTCTGTCTTTCTCTTATGACAACGTAACTCTCTTTGAAAACTAAATTTTTGTTAATAGTAATTTTTGACTCTTCCATGTCAAAAGGTTGACCCCTGTATTACTTTATAATGGTGACTAGCATAATTTATATAAAGTAATATATTTTATTCTCTTGCCATATTGTCAAAGTTGTATTAGCTCTTAGTGTTTTGTGTTTTTTTAAAGATTTAGGTCTCTGTTGCCGGAGACTAGAAAGATATCAGAATAATGTGGGGATATTACTGTGTTTGTGTCTAGCAGTGGATGTCCATCGGTTGAAATGATGATTAGGCTTACTGTGTTTTAGTAAGAAGGACACAGGATTGAACATTAATTCAAAGGGACGACTATAAGGTGGTGTTGTATATATCATCCTAAATAGCATCACCTTGATATGAGTGATTAATAGCCTTTTTTAATCTACTGATTGACATTTCCCTAATGTATTTCACCGAATGTGGTCCTCAGTTTTTCTCATCCACTCACTTCACGCTGCTCTTATTATATCCCAGATCAGTCTTTATTATTACATTACTTGGACTCAAAAGGTATTTTCTGACAAAAGGAATCAAGGCCATTTATTCATCACGTGGGTCAAGTGAATACTGATGATAGTCAGACTACAAAAGTTGGTTTTTGTATTCCGGTTTCCTTGACTTTCATTAACCGGAAGCTTAAGCTGTCAATCGAACGGACATCTCTTGTAAAAGTATTGCACGACTGTTGCAATAAATTATATTTACATTTAGAAACAAATAGTCTATTATGTATTACAATTTATATTGTAGAGGTTTTGTATATTACATACCTTAGCGAGGAAATTATATTTTTGGACATAATTTTAAAAATTTTTATACACGTAGTACATATATAATAAATTTGAAACGTGGCGTAATAAAATGATGTCGGAAATTTTATGAAATTGATCAAGTGAGATTAGTGTAAATTTTCTACTTGTGAGGTAAAAGAGTTAATTATAATAAATATTTTTAATGAAATACCTAAAGTTTTTTAAAAGATCACATTTAACTTTTTTATAAAATGGATATTGATCAGAGAAAAATAATATTGTTTTAATTTTTTTTTTTACCTTTTTGAGGTTATTTATATACAATGGCGTTTGCCTTGAGATTACATTACATATTCAGTACTACGGAAGTAGTTACGACATTATACAGTGGAATATTTCAGTTTGAATTTTTTAATATTAAAATAAATATGTTTCGCTGTTTGGACCTGTATAAATTATAAAAAAAAAACTAAAATTCTCTTATCCATAAGTTTTTGATATTTATCTAGACATTTACATTTGTGTTCACATCATCATCACATCATGCTCATATTATGGATTTATTTTAAAAAACTATTTCATACATCTGTATTGAGTAATTGTGCAATCAATAAGATTTATGTAAAAACGCATAATATCAAGGAAGATTAAATAAGATAGGTTAGTTTAAAAAATTGTTGAGATCCAGACACTGATCTCTTGTATCGGCGCTATTGTTAGCAATAAATTAACTTTCTTATTACTTAATATAGTCATTGTCTTAAAAGCTAAGTTTTTATAAATTTTTGCAATAAATAACTATTTGTTTTATTTAACATTTCATACAACTCTGTTCGAGACCGCTCGTGGATTACAGGTTGGTGGATGTCAATGGAACATGTTGGTTTCTTCACAATGTTTCATTTACTGGTGGTAAGTCTTTTGCCGGAGACGGTTTAGTTAGGTACCTTCGCAGTTCTTATTGCAGCTGGCATGCTGTGTTCCGGTTCGAAGGGAATGCTAATGAAATTACTAGGGTAACAATAATTAACATCTTATATCTCAAGTCCAGCGTTATGTGGTGCAATGTATACCATGTTAACCAGCGCCACGTTATGAACAAACATATCACTTTACATCAAGTGATCGTTTTGCCAAACTCTTCAAATGGAAAAGAAATATTTTCTTTTTTAGTATGTAATTGATTACTTATTTCTGTGTTTTAAAGGACTACATTGTTGCAGATGCTTTTATGCAAAATGGACGTTGGACATTTATTTTGAATTATCAAACAATTTAGGTTCAAATGAAAGACAATATTTTCGCATTTATTTATTTTTCTAAAAAATACACATACAATTGTAAATAATTTAATATTTAGTTATCTAATTACATATTTATCCATATCGACGCTAATACATGTGGGTACATTTTGGGATGATGTTAAACTAAAATAAAAAGTTACTAGGCAAATTGAGAAAATTACACAATAATTTTTAAAAGCTTAAGGAATACATGAACTTGTGATTTGGCCATATTGTTTATTTAATTATTAAAATACTGGATATACGGCATAAAGAATTTTGAAGCGATGGACCGATCATGTTAACCTAACAGAACATAAAAACTAACACAGGGTACTTTTCTATTAAAACATTGATAAAGATCTTTCACAATACGAAGCGCATTATTGTTGGTTTTAACGCAAATACAATTGAATTTAAAACCTCATACGAAATGCATTTTTCTATGCGGTTTATTTCTGTCATCTTTACCTCTAATTTGGAAGAATTGGAGTGGAAAGAGAGAAGGTAAGTTATGGGGAAATGGCTACTAATTACCAAAATTTTTAAAGGTTATTCGATGAGTTTAAAATATTTTTAATGCATATGCAATCTTCATAGCAGCTAAATTGATAACTAAAGTTGGCATATAGCATTACTTTTTCATGCCGCCTCCTTCACAGGACCTTCCAGAATTTTTATAAGCAAGTTTCTCATTAGTGATTTGAGTACTCTGATGCTTATTTTTAGGTATTAAATATAAGGATTATCAATGGGCACTTAGAGTTCTACGCTGTCATAAAATGCATTATAATACGATGCACGTCTGATATGTTATTCTTATGAATTAAAAAAAAATATATGCTTGCTTAGTTTGAAATGTCAATGAACGAAAGATGCAGGAGAGGTAACTTTGCCGTACATTAAAGTGATAGTTACTAAAACTTAAATATTGTCAGAAGTTCCGATCACATATAGTTATTGAGTTTAGTGACGATATACGAAGTAATTTTGCATGGATTAACAACAATACTACAATTAATTGTAGCTTATTCCAATAAAAATTGAGATAGCAATAAATAAGTGTTCTCTCTAAATTTTCAAAAAGTATTACTCTAAAACTGCTTTTTTATTAAACAAATATAGATTGAGTAATGAATTAATAGTAAATATTTAACACAAATTATTCATCCTTATTAAATAGATATACAATAAAAGGCAACATAACACATGTGCGTCTTTTTTCGATAATGTGGAAAGAAACAATCTTTTGCCTCATTTCAATATACATATTCGTAAAAATTTTAATACTGCGTATTGAATGCATTTTCTGTTTCTTTGCAATTATTAAGACAATTATCTAGAAATTTGATAACATCACGACAATATATACCGTTAGCATGCTAATTCAATGGCCTCTATACATAAAATACTAAATCAACTAACATCGAGTACGTACCTGTAATTTATACTATCATAGATTATGGACCATAATTAGAAATGGCCGTTAAGCTAGTCTAATAGGCCTAGAATGTGCCGATAAAAAAATCTACACATCAATTAAAGTTCTGGTTAGTAAAGCAAAGATTTATTTAAATTACTTCCAATTCAGAATTCAAGCATTGTGATGAATTGTTTGGACCAGCTTTTTAATATGGAAGGAGTGTCATAATTTCGTTTGACAATAGCATTGAATGTATTTAACAAATTATCTAATTTAGAAATTGCATCTGAATGTTCAGTTAATAAGTAATTTACATTTAAATATTTTTATAATGTGTCTATTACAACAAAATACAACCTAAGCAATGATTTTGGCACTTATATTACGCATATAATTATACTCTCGCATAAAAATAAAGAATGATTATTTTCAAAACTGATAAAAGATTACACATCATACATAATATGAACGAATTTTGTAATACTGACCTTAATATGAATATATTTAATAACAAATTTTTCGTTTTACTTAATAAACATATATCTTAAAACATCAATTTTAGATATATAACATACATACATCTTTTATAATTTTAGGAATTTACTGATGCCTCTTTATTGTGTGGGGTATGTGAAGTACGATACATTATTTTGGGAAGACACAAAAATTACTTAACTATTTAAGCTCGACCGACAATGAAGTTTAAATTTAAAAAAAATTAAGTAGTAACGGTCGTGTTGGTTAAAAAAAATATTTTCTATTTATTTCATCACTTTTATTATTACACAGACATTTATATACTCGTCTATTTATTTTGTTGTAACAGGACTAATACTTTAAATAATATTTTATGATATAATGCTTCATGTCATCTAGTTATTTGGTTCCTTTTAACATCGACTATGAAAATACACATTTAATACTATAAAATATTTGGAATATATATACACAGTAAAATATTTACAAATGTGATCTCTTTCTATAAAACATAGTTATCGATTAAATTTATTTTTTAAGTCCTTGGTAAGCAAACAAAAAATAAAACGTAAGAAATATCTTGCTTAGTATATAGCAGAACAAAATGAAGTGACCTTGAGTTCGAGGTCTAGTAATAGTCTAATTATTTACAAAGGATCGGGAATCGATTTGAAGTTCGTCATTGAAATAAAAGAAACATTTAGACTGATTTATTCAATGGCAGTGTTTTCTTTATGATGAGTTCATTGTCATTGATGTAAGTATTATTCCGTCATTTTAATTTGCAATAAGGGACACAGTATAAAAAAATTCTAAATATTAACGCCATATCTTAAATGAATACTTTACGTCTATACATTCTATTTAAAAATGGCCGGAACAATTCAAAATTAAGTTAAAGAAGTTTTAGAGGCATTTTAAAATACGAAGAAGTATTGGAATTAAATTAAACCTTCTTACCAATTTTACGTTGAATTTCTTTAATTATAAAATACTTTTCGCTTAATACTTAAAAAAATGTCATAGGTAATGTAGATGTAAGGAGAATTTAATTTTTACATGGAAAGTATGTAGACACAGATTTAAATATTTTGATTAATAATTAAACTGTAAGGAACATAAAATAAATGATTCGTAAAATTTCAAGCTGTGAGTGAAGATTACATCGGGACAGATCTATACTAATTATTTTTCAGACATATGATTGCATCTAAACATCAATTTCGATAGATTAGGAAAAGATAAAACACTGAGATGCTAAACTCAGTAAACTACACATGTATTTTAATTAATTGAAATTTAAAACTTTCAAAATTCAAACGTTAATAATAACATTTAATTTAATACACAGCGATCTTGTCTTACTATCCTCTTTTTTTTAAGATATTTAATATTTTAATGTTATACAGACCGTGGCAAAAAGTTTGGTGTCTGATAAATATATTAAATATAGATTATTTAGAAAGATATTCTGGCAACTTTTTTTTTTAACTTCTTCTTTAAAGATCCTTAATAAGACTATAGGCGATTCACTTGAATACTATGCTCAGAATAATCCTCTTTAAAAGATACAGGTTTAGATTATGGCGCGTGACGAGAAACTGGTCTCCCGCCATCGGGACCCCGTCAGAAATTACTGTCGAATACTCCCATGGAGCGGGAAATGTCCTCGTCGCGGAGACAGCAATCGAGAAATTCGTCAAGTGTCAGGACACCGTCGCGGTTTAAATCCATTTTCTGAAAATAAATGTCTAGTTCAGCATCCTTTACGAAAATTTAAAATGGTAATCCAATACAGTATACTGCTACCTTGATCTCATTTGATCGTTCATTGTAACATTTCTACCTGGTATATGTCAAAAGTAGGAACAAAGGAATAAGATTAATTAACAGAGTTATAATACAAAGATTAGCTAACCGGCCGGAATTTCAGAAAAACTTCTACCACCAACAAATCTTAAGAACCACCAACTTAAGTCCCAGAATCTAAACTCACTGCGTTCCGGATTTTTATGTCTTTCATTAATTATTTATGCATTTTTGCTATTTTATTCTTCACTTACCTGAAACAGGCGTTCTACTTTCTCTCTTACTACGTCATCGTCTATCATAGGTTCTACGATCTTGCCCATGAGGTCGTAAATTGCTGTTACTATTTCAGTCATCTCTTCTTTAGTTATATATCCATCACCATTGATGTCGTAAAGTGAAAAAGTCCATCGTAGCTTCTCTTCTAATGTTCCCCTTGATAGTATTGACAAGCCGGTTACGAATTCCTGAAATAACGAAAACATGAGACTTTTTTCTGGATTTAGTTGGCAATGGATCATTATATTAGGCACAAAAGTTTACAAACTTATTATCATTGAGTGCAACAGAATGACTTAGTATAACAGTTATTTGATTACTTACCTCAAAACTTAATAGCCCACTTCTGTCTTGATCCAAAGTATTGAAAACATAATGAGCGTACTGCGCGGTGTTTGCTGTAATATAAAATAATGCAATTTTAGGTTCTCGATTTTCTCTTTTCTTTATTAAAAATGATGATATTTGCGATGGAAACAATATATTGATAAAATAATTATATTGATAAATGGTCTTTGTTTCTGTCTAAGTACGTACCACCGCAGCGTTTATTTCTGCCGACGAGTTGTTACTATACAAAATGATTGCAGCTTATAACCATGTTGAATACGTTTTAGACACATCTATTTTTGTACCAAAAATAAAGAAAGTTCTTTAGTTATTAAACTCAGTATAATTTAAGTATTAAAATTATAGTTAACCGTTGTCACATCTCTGTTATTTATTGATGATTATATCATCTTTGATGCTCTAAGACCAAGGGACAGTACGGTAGTGAAATTAGTAAGGTAATGTATTAGAAAGATACACTGATGAAAAAGAGATTTTTATAAAAAATGTGTATTCAAAATTATTTTTTATTAACATAAGTCGATAAAAGTCTACTGCTGAACGTAGGCCTCCCCCAAAAAATTTCTATTTCTCTCTGTCATGCGCTGTTGGCAGTTTCCTGCGACCTTCGTCATATCGTCGGTCTACCTACAGGGGTGCTTTCCAGCGCTGCATAAATTTTTAAGAATTAAAGTATAATTTTTTTTTATTATTTCTTCTGTTCATAATTTTGTAATAATTAATATATACAAATTATGAAATATAATAGTCAAACCTTTTTAATAGAATAATTACTTCTTTGGAATTATGCTTACATCAACATTTATTACTATAATTATTCATGTTAAAACATGGAACAATCTTGTCACAGAGTCTATGCGATGACGTCACACCAGGTGCGCCAAAATGGCGGCCGTTCAAAATGCGCGAGCCGCTCGGCTAATTTTCCTAATACTTTTGATGAATTTTCATTTACTAGTTAATAGTTGTGTAAACATTCGAACAACTTATTCCATTTTATAAGCTCCTTCGCATTTTGGATCTTAACGTGATACATACAATAGGAAACGTTTAAATTGAAAATTTCAGCTACTAACGGTTTGTTAGCGAAAAATTTTTGTTAAAAATATTTTTTTACAGTTATACTATTACGTAAGTTTGTGTTAATAGGTATTATTCAATTTTTGTTAACATTTGATTAATTTACTTCTTTTTTAATAATTTATTGAATGGATAAAAAGCAACAGTAGATATTTATAAAGCAACCTTTTCTTCATAGCACTAAGATTTCATTTGTATAAAGTTTTTTTAAAGATTAAATATAAGCAACAGATTATAAATATATCTTTAATTGTATGTAGTATTTAGTGATCAAAGATTAACCTCCTGATGATTATACCACATATTCTAGTATTTCACACAATTTTTTGTGTGAAATACTAGAATATGGTGATATTCAATATTCATGTGATAGTGACATACACTGCACCAGTGTTCTTGTCTACTTAATGTTACTATACCTGAGTAATTTCACTACTGTACTGTTCGATGATAGTAGTCACCTAGGTCTCAGACAACGTAAATCTTTTTATCAGTAATATATATACAATTGTATGATAAATGAAAAACATTCGATCATTACATTTACTTTATTTCCAATAGGTACATTCATTAAAGAGCTGACAATGCATCGGACTCTTGTCCCATAAATAAGATTTAACTTGTTAAAAGAAAGTTATCCGGAATTCTTAGTACTTCAGCATTTAAAATACTGGCGGATCCTACAGAGATATGAAATTAAGTTATCACAATGGAATGGTTGTGGATATTAAATTAGATCATATGCTTTACCTCAAATTTCCACCTAAATTATTAATAAGGAAATATGCTTCATAAACACAACATCAATATTCTAAGTGTTGTTGTACATCTTGTATGTTCCATCAAGCAATTACAAATGGTGTTATTAAAATTAACTTAATTTTATTTTTGAGATGGGCCACACTCATGATTACACAGACACTGTTCCTTAACTTAAATAATAACACTAGAACACCCCCCCAGTCTGTTGCTGGTAAACTTCTATAGTGTCGCCCTCCTCCATCTCCAGTGATGTTGGTGTGTCATTCTCGTTAATAGGTTGCCCATCAAATCGAAACCTCACTACCTGCATCGATAGACCCTGAAATAAATATACACATGTGTATTATAATAACTACATTATTTCATAACACAACTTTAATTAAACTTAAACATGTTGTGTAATTTATATGCATTGCTAGCACAGCTGTTATGGTCATCGACTATGTATAAATAGATGATACTAAAATATCTCCTAATTCTTGATCTCAAAGTTTGGATTTTTTCTAACTAAACGCTAAAGTAATTAATTTAAATTCAAATTATGCATTATTATTTTGCAGCTTACATCTATAATATAATTAACTTTATTCAAGTTTAAATAATTTAATTTCAGAACTAAACCTGTACCAGACTATTATTTTAAAATTTTATTTATTTTATCTATGTATATAATAGATTATGTTGAAATAATCATGAAAGTAATAAAATAAAGTAATAATAAAAATAAAAATATAGTATTTTTAATAATAATGGATTATAAAAATTGCACATAACTGTTATGAACAAAGAATTTATTAAAAATGTCTACAAGATAACCACGGTTTCGCATACCGTTTATTTGAGTCAGTGATTAATGTTCGGCCTCAATATAACAATTTATTGAGAAAGAGTTAACAAAAAAATTTATATAGATGGTGTATTTTGTAACTGTAATAGTCAATTTGATAATTAGTTCAACTGAACATAAATAAAGCATCTTTTTAAATTGTAATAATTATTGATAGAAAATTAATTTGTACTAATTTATAAATTCAAATACTAACAAATATAATAATGTATATTCCATATAATATTTCTTTAAATGAAAATAGCTTATGTATCATCCAATGGTTTTAGCTATATACAGTGAAGAAAGTCTGATATAAGTTAAACTGCTGATGTTAAAAATAAGACAATATATGGCGAATATAATAAGTTTTAAATTGGAATTGATTCTTTTATACAACTCTATGTTGTAATAAATTTTTAAGACAAATCAAATTTTTGTTACTTGAATGCTAACAGTTTTATAACAAAATCTGAATAAACAAAGGTTTTTATTATTTACTATATTATTACCGGTATATAGTACTTGATTTAGGAGAGGTATATAGAAAAAAGTTAATTATGGCATGGACTAGATACTTTATAATAAATATTGACTGACCAATTAGTTTAATTAACATTGAATTTCACTTCTAGTGCTTGAAAAGCAAAGATAAGAATATCATCACATACTTGATGAATAATCGCGTGTAAATCATTTTCAATAAGCTAATTTGCTATTCGACTATATTTATATAGACTATAAAGAAATACTCGCCATTGGTGAAGTGATAAGTTACAAGTAGGGTTATTAAAAAATCTTTAAAATACGTGCTGCTTGAAAAACTGTATGTATACTGATGATGGGTAAATAGTTTATGATTCAACGCTAATATATACATTTTGAGTTTACAAACTATAACTGTAATATTGAATGAAAGTGCTTTTGCCTTCCACTTAGTAAATAGCGTTAATCCCTACTGAACTTGAAGTAATAACAATATTATATCTTCGAAAAACATCTCTACTACATTAAGCTATAATAAAGTAATACATACGGCTCGATCACAATATGCATTCATAAGTTTCCTTAACGGTGTGTGTTTTTTGATTTTGAATTGCACTATGGCATTGTCTTGTCCTAATACTTTCAAGTTGATGTGCTCGCTTTCTCCCTGAAAAATCACAAAAAAGACATAAAGGATAATGAGAATATTGAATTCTAGCAGAAAACATTAGCTAAATATTTTAAAATAATGACCACATTTTAGCAAAGCGCCATGACTAAAGAGAAGCTATTGCTTTAAAAGATAACTGATAATACTAAAGGATTTGTACCTTTTTTTCGTCCGACATTTTGTATTTATCTTAAGGATAAATATAAACAAAATAACAAAGAACTGAACTGGTAAATTCGGCTATATAAACGCTAAACAGCACACTAGCATAGATTGTCGATCCGGTGGCGTGGTAATGGCGACCGGCGAAGAAGCTTGGAGGATACGGCACAGTGCTGCCAACCGGTGCGCGCCTAAAGCAGCGCCACTGTAGCGCTTCTGCGCAATGAATCACTTCTTTTTACATCGAAATTGTAAGAACATCTCTAAAATTTCATTTATAATGTTATATCTGATGTTTTAAATCTAACTTGACAAAATTATTTTTAATTACGTATTAAATCGATATGTGACCTAACAATATCGTTATGATAATTGCTGCGTAATAGTACATTTTCAAATTTTACGATTACAGTGTAATATCAGTAAATAAAAATATTAAATTTAATGAACATCTTTGTTGATTCTTTTTTAAAAAACTATCAAATGCGTTTTATAATCAATAAAAGTATTACCTTCTAATTTATTGCCAACAATATAATTATTTATATCCGTTGATAAGGATGGGACTTATCGATAGTTATTAGCGGAAGTGAATAGTGATGTCCAAGATCTATTTTTCCATGCGATAAAAAAATCGATTTTTTTAACAAATGTTGGAATTGCTCTTGTTACGTTTTGTTATTATTTTTAATGGAAACTATTGTTTACTGGCAACATGATTTAGAGTTATTACACATTTATTTGAATATTATTACTTGATTAAGAAAAGTTACTGGTGTATTTTCAAATGTGATATATCTATTGAAGCTTAGGCTATGACCAGTAATTAGCTCACGACAATTGTTCATCAAATTCACCAAAGCGCCGAAAACACATCATTTCACAGTGTTTTTGGATATCGGTTATTGATAAAGACTCTTAATATTAACTTTATTTACTGCTATTTTATATCCGTCTATGGTCACATTTGGCTGAAATGGTGTTAAAAATGTTTAGAAAAGTCAGTTTACAGAGACATACAGTTTACAGTTCATAGAACAAATAACAAATGGATTTATACATAAATTTAAATTATATACAATTTATAATTGAAAACAACACTTGCAACGTTATTTTAATTTTTAAATTTATGCCGAATGTTCGTTGAAGATATCTTATCTCTAATATCGTTAAGAAAATTTTAATCATGGTATCTTCTTAAACTTTTGAAAATCTGTCCAGAAATATTACTTAGCCTTAATACATGTTATATATACATCAATTTTTGTTTAACACCTATGTAGCCTAATTAGTTTTCGTAACTCACTGAAACACTTATCTCGTATATAAACCTAGACATTATTTTGATAAATTGTTGGAAATGAATGATATTTTTTTATCATTTAGTTACATAGCACCCTATACAGCTAATTTAAGGAAAAGCTTCTGTATTCTTTAGCTACATAGTTTTTTTAACTAAGAATCATAATTTTAAACATCTTATCAAAACTTATTGGCGTGTACTGTTGTAACATCAAAGTATTTACTGCGTTTACTACAGTTTTTAGATAAAATCTTTTTGCGGAAAGAGACCAAAATAATGTTTGGCAAAATTAAAAGCCATCTAAGCGCAAATTGCTGTATCGTTCATTTAGAAAAATCTAACCCTTAGATACAACATTCACAGTCACCCGGGCGATAAAATATTATGACAGTATCGTGTAAACTGGTTAATATAGCAGTAGTAGCTCAAAATTAAATTTTCGGCTTTGTTTTAAAAAAGTCAAAGGGTTATTTTTTTTCTTCTTTCCTTATGTTAAACGAAACATAAGGAAAGAAAGAAAACAAGTCAAATTACAGACAAATAGGTAAAACAGCAAATAATAGCATTTTCACCGTCTCTTTGTCTCTTTACGAAACATCTTGAAGTTTTAAATGGAAAAATCTAAAAAATGTCAAGAAATTTATATTCTAATGACATTTTAAGACGTCGTTGCATAAAATTTTAAAAAATGCGCCTGAAAATGAAAAGAGCAATGTTTTAGAAATGAAAAAAGTTATTATTTTTTCTAAGTAACAATTTATATTATTTTTCATGTACATACATGAAAAATATTTTTTTAAAGTGTTACAATGTACTTCTAAAGAACGATATGAAAAAGAGAAGAATAAGTTTAAATAGGGGCTTTCAGCTGTAACAAAGAGCATTGAAACATTTCTCTTTTTTCCGTTAACGAACCACTTTGAGTCCATTTTAACAATCTTTCTGTGTAATTTAATTTCATAGGCGGACAGTTTTGAATATTTGAAGCTTTGGAATTGTGAGAAATAGATTCTAATGATTCTGTTTTTTGGTATGTTTTTTAATTTTATAACAAAGGATTCGCTTGTTTACAACAAAGCCTCCACTTTTGCTATACCTATTTGCAATACACAATATATTTTGTACAATAATGTACACAAATGGAGGAGCAAACTTAGATCTCGCGAACTTCGACACAGACATGTGAAATATCTTAAGCCAACAACCTCAAAGTTGGCTCCAAGTATTTAACAAGTAATCACTGTTGTAAGTTATTCGCTTTCGTTATATCTTGTAAGTTTTGAATAGCGTCTGTAAATCGAAGATGGATTCTTTGGTCTTTATTGTTTATGAACAGGTCATTAAGGTCAAACAGTGATCGATAATCAGTAAGAATAAACGGGTAAAAAATAATCACCCTGGGGATGTGCGAATGTGAACAGCCATCGACAGCTGCCAACTTGTACGGATCATTAATTTGTTTTGAACCTAATATTTTTGAAAGTAACTAAGTGTGACAGTTCAATTAAAAACAGCCAAATAAGTTATTTTTTTGTTAATAATATATTGCTTTTGTTTAAATCTGACTAAGATTTCTGGTATTTAGTTCGCATTAGCTCGTCTGAATAGCCATGAATACCCAGCGGCCCTGTAGTCTAAAGCTAATTAGAAAAGGACTAAGAAACTTCTGTCTATAATAGATAGCGATTAAAATTGATACAGAGTTAAGAGATTTTGGGAATTAGGGTCTCTCATTGCCCACTAACCCTCACACATTGATAGCGGCCAAAAGAATTTTTAAACAGCAGAAATTTCTGATGTGAATCAATCTTTCCTAGAAGACCTGACCCTAAATAAAAGTTATCTGAAAAAGGTCCAGAAAGAGATGGTGTTATAAATACAGCATGTTTTTAATTTAACTTTCATTAATAGCGGATGCACCGAGCAACATCTAATGTGTGGTAATAAAATATGGCGCTGGAGCGTGTGTACCTGCCTCCGTAGAGCTTTGTAAACAGTTTGCGCACAAAGTGCAATTAACGTGATGGGTTTTTGCCAAAATGTTTACAAAAGCATTTTTGAAGTATTCGTCTTAAAACAGCAAAATAAAAGTCATCCGGTAAATTGGTGTTGCGATATCGGAAATCTTTTCAACGCTAAGTATCGCGAAGTCAGCACGTTTCTTCTATAAAATTTCCATTAATGATATACCGATGTTTTCGTTATTAAAACAAATATTTTTTAATACTAATCTAAATATGGGTTATAAAATAAAAATATAAACAAAGTCACGGTTTTTTTTATAAAGTTGGGGAGTAAGAAAACAGTAAAGCAGTTTAAACGTTAGTCCATTTTTATTACAAAATAGATATTATTTAGCGTTTTTGTAATATAAACTTTAATAGTAACTTTAATAGTCAAGAAGCTTTTTGTACCTCAAAAGGAGGCAAAAAAATAAGTACACTTGTTTGTAAAACCTGTTGCGGATCGGATGCTGCATCCCTCGTAAATATACTTTATTTGTTTTATAGCAAGTAAATTGAAAATGCTGCAGAAGATTTATATCTTTAATATCATTGTTTTCTAGGAAATTATGTCATAGAGTAAATAATGTTATAATGTTTTTTTTACTGTCATAAATTTTTTATTGTAGTTAAGCTGTAAGAAACTAAGAATGGGATATGATTTATATTGCATCAACACTAAAATCAAAGTGACGAACGCATTTTCTTGGACAGTCATCGTTTTATTATTACGGTTTCAGGAATCATCACTCCTTGTTAGGTATATGAACTTAACAGGTCATGTCTTGTTGGTTCTAACTTATTGTTGTACAGAAAAATACTATATTTCGGGATTGATACTGAGGAAAATATACTGTTATTATATTAGTATATACTCTATAGTATTTGTAGCAAGAGTTTCTTTTATTTGTATCTTGTACTCATTAATATGTAAATATATAAGACAATTTTTTTGCTACTGATTTAATTATTAACAGCATATATAATAATAATTTTTGTTAAAGATGTAAAATAATTTACGTATTTTTGTGTATATATATATTTCAGTTGAATAAATTCTGTATTTATTTTATATTGTATTATGAAATTTAATAATTTTTATATGAGCTAACTGTAGTTATATATTAGGTACTTGACTAAATTATTTTAAAAAAGCTTGTGTAAAAATGTTATGCGATAGTATTCATTTTCTATAAGAAATATTTATTATGAAACATATTTTTATTTCCGAATATAAATTTGTTATAATGCGACTAGATAGTATAAGAAGTTCTGATCTCTGATCTGGTCTAAAAGATTAATCCTTTGCTTAATGTGTATAAACATAACGGTGAAGAAATTATACTTATAGAAATTACTGTATTATTACGTTATAAAGTACACGACGAAGTGTTAGTAATAGTATTAAATTTTGGCACGAGTTGTATAGACTAATGGAGTACGGTACGCTCGGCCAAATATAAGGCTATCAACAATAGAAAATCCTATTTTACAGACACTATTAGGCTCTCTATTCAGCATGTAAGCTATCTGGTAATTTGCCAAAATTCAGTTACAAGTCTCATGGACACGACGTACTGTTTTAGACCTTACTTTGCACTATCAATATACATATACATATATCAACAATGAATTGAAACGTTTTTCTATATAAATGAATATGAAACATTTTATACAATCTAGTAATAAATATCACGTTTATCTAAAACCCGTTGATAAAATTCGATTTCCTCACATTATTTTGGTGGTTGCTTATGGGAGGTTAAGTTAATAAGGTCGTTGGAATCAAACCCGCATCTCTTCGACAATTCGTTTTATCTTCCTTTAATTTTGCAAGTTGTTAGGAACATCGATTCGGGTATTGCGTACGCCGGAATTTAAATTACATTTCATCGTCTTCGTTAACGGCTCTCACCGAATTTATTCCTGTTACCGTAATGGCTGCCTGAATTTATTTTGGAGATTGAGTCTGTTTTAATTCGTCTTATGTATTAAATTTACATAAGTAAATTTTTCGTAAAAAACGTTAAGTGTAAGTTAACGATTTAATTGCTAGTTTAATTGTGCACCTTGGTTTGATGTAAGTATAATGAAATTGTAAAAGGTTATATGTTGATATTTTTTTTAACTTTCTCTTTCAAAGAAGTAGTATAGCCTAGAGTCACATTTTAACCGTTAGTTATTTCAGTAAAAAGAACTGTTAACACTTACTTTTTGCTCTTCCCCGCGGCCGAACTTTTTTAATAACTGGAACGGAGTGTAATTTTAAGTTTTTAGGCGTTAGTAGCGCAAGAGCTTTTCAGGCCCAAAGCTTTTGATACGAACTGAATAGGGGAAGTTGTAATAGAGTGCATGCATTAAAACGTTCAGCTGTTCGTATAAAGCTCACTTTGATATTTCAAATATATATTTAACATGAAATAAATTAGTCTTTATTGAAAAACTTAACTTAAAATGTAATAAAAAGTATGTAGTAAGTAAAACTTAATTTTTTAAGGTTATGTTTTGTTATAGGGAAAATTTATGTTTTTTCAACATAACGATTCATAATAAGTTAAAAAAATGCTAATATAATAAAAATAAGTACAGCAAACAATATTTCGTGATTATATTTTACCGGTTAGTGTAAATATTCTGTTTTCAATTATATTTTTACAACACTGCAACTGAACTTGCTCTTTTCGAAATTTGGTTGTAAAGAAAATTGTTATTATATATTTTATACAATCAATTATGTATAATTAACGGAAAAAGCCGACTTCTAATTTTATGTAGATTACGAGAATACACTAAGAGAAGTTTTAAATTCACATTTTTAACACTTTTAAGCGCAAATGCGAGCTTACGGCGCGGCGGCTCTCAACGAGCCCGCCAACTTGTTGCCTCGCCTCAACATAAGCATTCAATGAATAGCTTATTACAAAATAGCTGGACATTTTGAAACTGTTTTATTCTGTTAGAAACAAACATTTAAGGTAACATTTAAGATTACCGATTTACTAACAAGCAGAACAGCAAAGATATTATATTTCAAAGAACCCTACCGTAGTAATGTGAGGTTCTCATTTCATTTTTACTCTTAAAAAAGGATAAATTTGTACTTTATATTTTTTCGTTTGTACAAATACATTGAATAATAGTGTTGTATTTATCGTTAGGTTTTCATTATTCCAACATTTTTCTCACTGCTGAATATAAGCCCAAATAAGGGCATGTTTGTATGTGAGTTACCAAGCACAATATACTGATAATCATTTCAGCCTTTTGTACTTCATTGAACTTAGATCTCTTCGATTAATTTCCAGTGCGACTGGTGGCCAGATGTACGCAAGGATTCTCTGCGATCTATGATGATGAAAATCACTTGTAAAACTGGTGCTCTTTTTCTTTTAATCATCGTTTACAAAAGGCCATGTCTAAGGGATATTCTCATTGGAATAACTCGTTACCTTACTTTCAACAAGAAACTCCAATACAGATGATAAAACTAAGCTTTAAATGATTGTGCTCCAGACATATCCGATATCAGAACTTATAAAACTAAAACTTAGTCTTGTAAGTATAAAGTTATTTGGTCTGAAGATTTCTCTACATAATTCTTTACTACTTTTCTTAAACTTTAAAATGAGATATAGTATTATGGACAACCATGTATAATAAAAAAGAAGATTACTCAAATATTGCTGCTAAGAGAAAATGCTTAACAGTACGGAATATTGATTGAATGTCACATTTGTACTACAACAGTTTGAATATACATCACATGATACAAAAGGCAGTATTGGCAACAATTCAACAACACAAAATGAAAACTGGGGAAATAAGTTGTGAAGCTATGAAGCTACTTAATACATATGGAACCATTTTAAGATGTTTATAAAAAAAGATGGTATACACTCTTCTTGTACCGTAATAAGGTCTTCTAAATGATTTCCTCAAGTCATCCACGTCAGCAAAGTATTTTGTGTCATCTCACAAAGCTTACTTTCATAATATCATCCTTAGATGAGAGGACTTCGCTAATGTTATTAAGTTACCTTCTTCAACTTCATTTCATATTAGACACAAACATAATCTATTATATGAATATTCGAAATAACTTAGCACTGATAACTAGTTTATCGTCGTTATATTTAAGTCAAATTGTACCTTGTGCAATATTTAAAAAATATTTTCTTTAATTATTGAAAGAGAGGAACGTTTATCTAGTTCGTAATCACTTAAAATTAAGTATGAGAGTAAATTGTTTTGATCTTATCCCTAAATAATGAGAGGGAGGAGAGGAGTGAAAGGGAACCCTTTCCAAGTTATTTATTAAACATAGAAGGTTACAGGTTATTGTGTAGTAGAAAAACATTTTACATTAACAATTTCTAAGTAATTAATTTAAATTCTTAATAACAAATAAATGTTTAAGTCTCTGTTATTTATTATGTAAAAATTTTAATGATAAAAGCATAAAAGCTATCGAGATATCGTACAAATGAAAACCGAGTGAAATCAGTTTGACAGTAAAGAGAATTTCAATGAGCGCGGGATACAATGATAATGAGAGCGAGGAAAGATTTTGTAATATGACCAACATTAAAGCGAAATTATTCCTTTACGTTTTGCATCTGCGAAAATTAATAAAATAGAAGCAATTTGTATTAAATGGTATTAAAATTCCTTTGTATGATTACATTCGGATTTTGTATAATTGTATATTTTTCGAATTTAATCCATATTAGGGAAGGATTCGAATAAATTGAGCAATTTACGTCTTATTTCTCGGTAAGAGTTGTTCAGGCAATGAAAACGATAGATTAATCATACCATCGGTAAATTTCGATCATGAAAATGTTGATGGTATTTTTACTATTACTATCATTAGCAATGGGAATCTGCTGTCCTACAGTATTCTAAACTTTAAATTTAAAAGAGTTATACTAATATTTTTATAACATTCTGTGTTAATAACTCGGTAACGGTAAATCGCTTGCAAAATAAATTAATTGTTTTAGCAACACAGTGATTAAAAGCTTTGTTTTGAAGAACCGAGTTCTCTGGTTCGATTCCAAAGCTACATCTTGTGGAGTTACGTTGATGGTATAGTTTTATCCAATTCGCTTGGGTTGTATTGTCAATTTGGTGCCATAACAGCGTTATATTGTTCTGGTTGTTAAAATATGAGAACTAGTATTCTTGGAATAAATGCTTTAACATCTATGACCTTATTGTTACTTAACACCGTATAGGATTATACTTGTTTGCCTTATATAGATAAAATAATATGTTTTTTTTACAGAGGTACAGGTTAATGCTTGACCACGATCCCACCTGGTGTTAAGTGAAGATGTGGTCTATGTTGGTAAAGCGTATTAACCTAGCAAATGCCTATTTATTCTTTTTTTGAAGACGCCCACATCGTAATGACCACCCTGTATACACACGCGCCGCCGCACGAGAAAAATTATATACGTCGCGAGCAAATAATATGTACGGTGAAAGGACTAATCATTATTTGCTACCTCGGCTTGTCAATCAACTACCTCCAATACTGCAAAACAACCTAACCCACCAAAACATTAAATCTAAATTAAAACTGTACTTTCTCCAAAATTAACATCCATCAATTTTTATGTAACGCATCTAAAGACACTTACCTGGCTCTTGCTACTATGTACTACTATATTGTATTAAATATTATGCGTGGGCGATGACTGATATAAATCAGGATCGTTGACAAATCTTTGTGGTTTTTTCAAGGTTTACTGGTAAGTTTATGTTGTATATGACCTTTTGTATAATTGATAAATAAATAAAAAAAAAATTGGACGGGAACACTGACGCCGGCAAGTTATTCCATTCTTTAGCTGTCTTTATAAAAAACGAGAAGCTAAACCTCTTAGTGCATAATCTGGGGATGTTTACAACATAAGGATGGAGTCTCGCCGTACGCCTTATCGTCCGGTGATGAAAAGGGGACGGGTGAATTGCGTCATGCAATTCCTGCGCACACTCTCCGAAATGGATCCTGTAGAACACCGCGAGACTAACCACTCGGCGTCTGTCAAGACTGTCCAGTTTAGCTACGACAAGATCTTGATCACCAAAAAGCCTCTTGGTCCGCCTCTCAATCGAGTCTAGTGCTGCAAGATGGATTTTCGTAGCCAGCGCCCATACATGACAACAGTACTCCACACACGACCGGACCTGTGCTTTATATAAAGTCAAAAGCTGTCCCGAAGTGCAATACTGCCGCACCTTGGCAAGGACCCCCCGTTTCCTTACTGCTATCTTAGCTTTGGACTTAATGAACTGACCGAAGTTTAGTCGAGATCTCGACTCCCAACAGTTTATTCTATTCACTACAAAGTCTAAGTAAGTTTACATTGAGCCGTCGTTATTTTCAAAATTTTGTAAACATGATGTGTTATGGAGAGAAATATGACAAATTTTAAATTAATAAAACAAGTTCAAGTAAGTACCTATTTGTATCTAATAGCGAATTCTTAAAGAAAGATAATAAAATTGTAGGCTAGGTTATAAAACTTTATGGCCCCTACATGCGCTTGTAGTTATTAGCTAAGCTTTTAAAACCTTTTTACGCGAAGCGAATTACTTTTAAATGTTATTACATTATTAAAGGATTTATTATATGTACTAAATATATATTTAAATCCTGTAACATAAAATGTAATTACTATTAGTTTAGTTTCAGTACAAGAATGACAATGAAAATAAGAAGTAAATGATATCTGTTAATATATAGCTTGAAAGATATCTTTTTCATTATTTCTATATATAGACTACTTTAATGAAATAGTCAGTCTTTTTAAATAGTAAAGTTTAGTAGTACGGGTTTTAAGTAAATATTATTATTAACTTCGCATACAATTTGTTTAAAAGTGAAGTTGATTGTGTCAAACATCGGCGGGGAAATGCATCTCATTGAGTGTTGGAATGGCAAGTTGGCAAAGCTCTTATACAACACGAGTACACGGGTGTCCTTTGTGAAATAAATTGAAAGGATAAATTAAATAAATGTACGTTTTAACGTCGATACAAGTTAAAAAGGCTTTTCAGGAGCAGCCGCCAGCTCACCAGTGGTAAATATTTTCAAATATTAATATTTTCCGAGCGTGTATTAAGTGAGCGATATTGAAGTTTTATTTACGGTTCGGCCATTACCTGCAGCATTGCATTTGAATTCGCTAAATGTTGAGGCCATTATGGTGCACAACCGATCTTTTATATATTTAAATATTACGATAAGAAAATGTGTTTGTTTTCATCACCATTTTATTATATATTTTGTTTTTATTATGTAACTTTAAAAAAAAATTATTATCGGCAAATATACATAAGAAGGGCATGTCTAGAATAAAGGATATATATATTTCTGCATTTTGCTTTTGATTATGATAATATACTAAAAGTCATATTATTTCTTGAATTAAATCCGTTTCAATACGTGCTATATAATCAGGAGAGTTTTTTGTAGATAAAATAATTTTTGTTTGACCAACTATATCCATTAGAAAAGGGTTGAACATGGGTCACCTTTTGAAGGAGACGGATTAGAATAGCCACTGCCACTCTATCTATTAACTTAAAAGGAACAATTTTAGCTAGAAGCTGCGGCTTTTCTTATTACGTTTTACGATGTCAGCTACGAGTAAAGGATGGCAAAGATGATGAAGATAAGCACAAGAATGAGGATGTTTATGTTTATTTGTCTAAATATTAAAAGAATGTTAATGATGAAAGTTAAGGAAGCAGGATTGGAGAAGACAAGACAACTTTTTCCCTTTTACTCAGATTTTTTTAATACCGTATACATTGTATATACGAGCAGGTCGTTTTACTACTTCTTCATGTGATGGTTTTTACAACCACTATTATTACAGAATTGTGAATTGAATTGTGTTCCGCAAAGTTTTATTAAAGCGGATGTGAAAGCTTTGTGACATCTTAACGGCTTTAGTAATGTTAGTACTATAGGTCCATTCAATAATTGAAGAATAACCAAACATTCAATAAACGATCTCTTATATAAATAATTTAATATAGACTGTATATATGTTATGAAACCCAAGACATTGTAAGTGTCTATGTTATTGTTGCATATACATATTTGTTAACAGAAGTAAATAGTTAATAAAAACTTTTTGGTTAAGAAAATTTCTAAGACTTAATTGTTTAAAATTCTTTTATATTTTATATACATCAAGGGTAAAATTTAGTTTAAATATATATAAACAAGCAGTTTAAAACGCGAGAAAAAATTTCATATATACATATAATATAATTTCAACTTCATAAGGTTTACTATATATTAGAGTATATATTAACAAAATATTTCTATTCAATTCAACCATATCTTATTTAAAATCAAATTATTTACTTGAATATGAAGATACTAGTTATCTTTATAATGAAAACTGTACTTAAGTCAAAACTCTTATAACTTTTTTTTTTTAAATCTTTAACGTTTAGCATTTATCAATTCTTTAGTTCTATGTTTTACATTGTGTAAGTCATAATCTAATAACGAATAAATAACAACAATAAAAATTACTTACCTTCCATGACTTCTTTGCTGGCTGCTGTTTAGTTTTCTTGATGATAGGGTTTTAAATAAAACACATTAAACACTTTATTTCTTAGTAAGACCCAAACTGTTTATACTTACCACGACAGATTTGTACAGAAAGACACGTTAGTATTATATTAAACTAAAAATTTTAAGTACTTTAGTTATGAAAACAGAAAATTGTTTTCAATGTTTGATTGAACGGAGTTTTTGACCATAGTTAAAGAAATAAGATCGTATATATGGGATAAAAAGTAATCACGACAAATTTAGTGTACTTGTTTTTTTTTTTTTAACAAAAAAGAGGCTACTTTTTTTTATTTGACTAGGCAAAGAGATGAGCAATGCGTTCACCTGTTGGAAGGTGATATACTTGCCCATAACAACGTGGCGCAAGTTAAGATGGTATACACAGCACCACATTGCGCTCGTCGCCTTGACACGTTAGTTGTTAAGTGTCGTAACCCCAGTAATTTTACTAACATACAGCATACTTGAAACCGGAATACTATAATGTTTTCATATTACTATTTGGGTACTATACATAAAAGTAACAGAAGTAATGAAAGTCCCAAAATATTTGTATTTCACAGATTCATTCCGCGAGTTGTAGGTCCGATGAAACTGTAAGACTTCAGTAAGACTGACAACATTAACTTTGTCCGATAAAAAAGACCCAAAATAACTGACAATATTAACATTATTTGCGTATAAGTAATTATAAAAGAAAAGTACAGAAGAAAATTTGTGAGAAGGGTGTAGAAATAAAGTATTTAATTATGACGCCTTCACAATGTTTCAACTTAACTCGACGCCGTGCGTCGTCCCGGCCGCCATTTTGTATTCCAGGATACACTTTTTCCTTTTGAGAACTGTTTTAAAGGTCAAAACGATCTTGTTGGTTCATTTTCATAATTCTCCTTTGTTATGAAATGATTTTAATGTAAATGGAATAAAAGCTCGCGAAGTTTAAAAAATAATACACATTTCTCTTCACAAACGTTTCTTAACGTTAGTAATAATACAACTCTTTGTTTAAATATTAAAATCAGTATTTAGTTGTTTCGCGAAATATGTTTTAATTGCTTTCTGAGGACAATGAGTAAAGCCTACTAACACGGAAATCCCTGATTCGAGTCCAATTCCACATGCGAAGTTTGCTTGGTGCTTTTTTTGTTAATCTCCCTGGGTAGTTACTATTATTAGATTCGTATAATCAACTGTTAAATAGACATTTCTGTGTTTCGGTTGTCAATATATAAAAGCTAGTGTTCTGGTTGAACATTCTGCACTATTCAGAGCTTCATTGTTAAGTAAATTTTAACAATATTTTACATACAAAACTGTTCTCCTGAAGATTATACTTTTTTGCAGAAATAATACGCCAAAAGTCTTAGCTACATTAAAATAATATTTTGTTAGCTATTAATAATGGATTTTTTTAAAATATAACGGTAAAAAAGATGAAAAAGAAAACATTTGACTAACATACTTTTATATTGTTAGGGTTAATAAAGAGTTGTAGCGCTTTGTTGTCAACTGAAAAAGAAAAAGTAATGCTCGAACAATACATTTGTGTTTAACGTGTAAATTGTACACGAATATTCAATGTTAAATATTATACAAACGAATGTTGATAATATTGTATACAAAATAAGTATATTTATGAGAACGTTTAACGTGAAATAAAAATATCTCCAATAGCTTTGTTTCCGAGGAGAATTCGAAAAAGTTTCGAATATTGCATAAAAAATTTTCCCATCCTAAAGTTATTTGTTTTCTATATAAATAGGTAAATATTGTTTTATTGTGTTTTGTCTTCATTACTAAATAAAAAGAACGGCTTAATACACCAGTGTGTAATACAATCAAGCTATGTTATGAATAAGACGTTCATATGATGGCAAGTGAAACGAAAAACACAGGCGTTATATGTTCAACAGTACATAGCTCTTGATGCCTTTGTTTTAAAATCGTTTGAGCCCACATTTGTCTTTTTTTTTTGTAACTTTACTGTACTACTAGTAGTAATCACACTACTTTTCTAACCGAAACACAATAATCTTTTATTATTTTTTATAAGAAATTAGCGAATATTCCCCTTAGACGTTCTTTGGTAAAAGACTATAAAACCATGAGTTTTATATCTTTTTAAACTCTTACCTCCTTGTGGGAAGAACTGTGAGTATATGAGTTTGAATGTGTCTTCCCGAACGACACCTGTTGGACATTCCGCTTTGAACCCTCGGTACAGCCTCTTCAGTTCCGGCTCGGTAAAGCGAGTTGCCCGCCGCAGAGCTGCTATGGAGTCGGGTCTGTACCTCGGCAGCTGTTCGCCCAGCTCCTCGAGTTCAGAATCTGAAAAGTACAAAATATAGAACGAATTGTTAATCTATGATGAGGAATATAAGTTCATGTATTGCTTAACATCTTTATTTAAACGACAATGTCCGTCTATCCAATTTCAACAATTTTCAATCTCCAGAACTACAAGGGGTTTAAGGCTGAAATATAAGGCATACAGATCTCGATTAGATAAGATCAGAGCCGTTGGAATTTTGTTGGTATGTAGTCGGGTTCCCAAGTTGTGGGTGCCCAAAGTTTCATAATTTTCTATGGGCGACTTGTTTAGGTAATTGCGTAATAGACAATTACACGATTAACGAATACAAAATGTCTGAATCTTGAAAGTTTGTTTGACAATGAAGTGATTAAGATGATTGTCATCAGCTCTATTTCAATTTACTCCCAAATTTGGTAGTGCTTTTGTTAGTCTAATATAATCAATTTATAATCTAGACTGACAGGTACAGCGAATAGTTGTAGTATGAATAGTGTTTGCCAAACATTAGTACTTGCCCGTTATAATTCCTTAGCTTATATAGTTAATTCTTTTCCCACGGATTTCCTCATTTTTGATTCCATAGTGTAGAGAAAAAAGTACATTGCCTTATTAACAGATTATTTTGTTAATAATCTATTTTTAATTACAGAGAAAAGAAAAGTTTCTAAAATTTCTTTCTGAAACGAAAATGGTTTTTGCCTGTTGGCTCAATGATGACAATATCGATGATCATACAGTATAAACTAAGGTATAGTTGGTATTATACTATTATACGATCAGATGAAATTTATTAATCTA
Source organism: Pachliopta kotzebuea (assembly GCA_018246255.1). Classification (NCBI taxonomy): domain Eukaryota; kingdom Metazoa; phylum Arthropoda; class Insecta; order Lepidoptera; family Papilionidae; genus Pachliopta; species Pachliopta kotzebuea. The sequence continues at coordinate 10,686 of DWLS01000105.1, read as the reverse complement.
TTAAAAATAAGTAAGAGGGGTGAAAAGTACCCCACACATCAACTCAAGGGATCAAAGTCAACCTCACCTGCTTGTGGTGCACCCTGCTAATCGACAAACGAGGCTTTGGCTGCCCAACAGTTCACATTGGGTTAGCGTGGTGGGAGACGGCCCAAATATCCTACTTTTGGAGGAAGCCTATGTATGTCCAGCAGTGGACATCTATCGGCTAATGATGAACGTAAGTTTTTTTCTTTAATCGTACATTTTTATAGTATATTCATCATTAAACAGAAATAATAATGAATAGTATATATTAGTTGTCCTACATGGCATACTTATCATTAATATTAATATTTATTATTTATAATCATTAACATAATCATTTACGAGTATGTTATATATAACTCTATATTATGCAACTAGATTAAATCTAAACAAGGTTATACATGAAAACAAGCCCATATTCATTTTTCAATAACCATTCAATCTAGAAAAAGCTTGCGAGTTTACTAAAAATTCAAAAGCTCAGGTTCAATTGCTTCCGGAGTGCATTTTATAGAATATTTCGTATCACGAGAGCGGTGCAGCGAAATGGCGAAGCATTTACAGAGCAGAAGATTGTTGCCCCTTTGAAATCCGATGGCGCACGTCACTGGGTACTTAAGGGCAAATTTAATAAAACTTGTAAATAAACACTTTGTAAGTTTATTGAAAATTGTTTAAGTTCTTTAAAATTTACTGGTGGCTAGGTCCCCATTGCCGGAGACCGCTTAGATGCCACCGCACCTCATATTGCAGCCGACAAACAGTACTGAACAAACAATATTGTGTATATTGAAGAGTGTTGTATGCTAGTGAAATTACTGGGATAGCGAGACTTAATACCTTACGTCTGAAAGAAAGCGACGATCACAATGTGGTGTGTTGATATCATCTTAACCAGCACCACGTTGTTATGGACAAGGGTATGTCTTTCCAATTGGTGAGCGTCTTACACGTCTCGTTGCCATGTTATTTAAATAAAAACACACAGAAGTCCTTTGAATAAAGAAGCAAATTGTAAAATGATTTTAAAATACCTTTTATATATTTATTATTGTTATTTTATTTCCACCTTTTTAAATAAATGTAATAATTTACTAAAAACATTATGTTGACGAATCTAGCAAAATTTGGTTAATTGGTATTACCAATAGACATAGTTTTCCTTTAGAAAAAATAATGTTTAATGTAATGATCAAAAATGTTTACTTTATTTTTTCAATGACGTTTATTAATATTGTATATAAGAATTCCTGTGAAATGGAACTGAGACAAAAAAGTACTTCGCATCATTTATATGGGCGACAATAATGACGTCATTAGACGCCCATCCTCCGAGGAAACGGCCACTTGTGCGAGCGGACGAGATGAAAGCGTTCCTTGTATCCTTTTGAGTGTCGTGCTTTATCGGCGGAGGCCCGGCTCTGAGGGTACAATGGGCCCCATAGCCTCTGATACGTCTCGGTTATCACTCATCATTATTCTTTAAACCCGCATCGCTGCAAGTGATGCCTCTTCAGCTTATCATTATGAAAATTTAATGGCCATAACAGATTACGAATTTATGGAGTACCTCCTCAATATTTTTTCATAAAATCAACAAAATTATTGTTTTGAAATCAATTAAAAACATGTTATAGTACTCAAAAACTATTCTCTTTTATAAATCTGTTTAGAAATTTTCTTTCAAGAAATTTTCCGTGTTTTGAAATAGAAAAGGAAGAACGAACATGTTGCAATAATAAATTGCGTTTTTCTCGTATTGCTTTGAAATTATTTTATTTTTGTACTTATATTCCATTTCAGGTACAGTTTTAAAAATAGATAGATTGTACTTATAGTTGCCTTTTATGAGATCGTAATTCGTGAGATTGGCAGAAACAATTGTTATTAAATAACGTATAATTTTCATTTAACAATATCAATGCCAAAGTATGGTACATAAATTCCATTATTTAGGTTACATTTTTTTACTATTTATAGCAAATGAATATTTAAAGTAATTCAAAGTAAAATCAAAAATCTAGTGAATTTTAAGAAGGCGGCGAGAACTACGAGCAAACAGTTTTTTACATCGAAAAATTGATTTTATAAATTTTTACATATTTTTTTATATAATGAGCTAACGCATGGTCGTATTACATTGAGCTACAAAACGGCAGAAAATAGTACAGTGTATGACTAAGATTTTTTGGCACTTGTATTATTTAAAAATAAAAATTTATAGAGACAGATTATTGATGAAGATATTAGGAAACCAAATTACCACTTTTGTAGTACTAAAATAAACTAAGGAACCTTTGTGTTACAAATCAAGCGGTTGGTTCACGCTGTTGGTGAGAGAGACTTATCGACTGGAAATTCCAGAAAGTTGCCGTAATAAAGTCGGAACAAAGGAATAAAAGTAATTAGAAAAACTGACTTGAAGAAAATTTCAAAGTAAAACGTGAGAGCTCACTTGTAAGCTTAGTCGAGTGACAAAAAATGCTGCGAATCTTGGAATAAAGTCTAAGTAGTTCTTTTAGAGTTAAAGCTAGAGTTTAGCAAGCGAACCGAAGTTATAAGACAGACTTTGAAGAAGTAATTAAAATTTCTTTTTATAACCTTTGTATACACGGTTATTTGATATAATATTAAACAAATAAAAGATGTATTTACATCTTTTACTTTTAAGTCTAAAAAGACGTTATAGTCGTAATAATAGAAAGTTTAATTAGCAGATATAAATGAAAAAGATTGTGAAAGATACATATTTAGATTTTTTTTTTCTAAAATATTAAATAATAAGGTCTAGTGGATTGTAAAAATAAGTTGTGAAATCTTTGAACACTTTCAGAATGACGATTTAGTATTCCAGTTTATTAATCATGTTTGGTCAAAAAGAAGTTTATGCTTTAATAATAAGGTTTATGTGTACTTTAATAAGAAAAACATTTTTTATACAGGTTGGATTAAACTGCTTCATAATGACTAGAACAGGAGGCGCTGAACATTCTTTATAGATTGTTTTTACAAAGAGACGCCCGTCTGTGTCAAGTTACAGTAAACACAGGAGACGAAAATGTTCAGTTTAGGTAATACTTTTGTTTTGTTCAAATTACTTATTTCATTCTCTGGATTGTGGAGAAATTTATATAAAAAAAGAGAAATAACATAGAATTTTATTAAATGCATAACAATAATAATTATTTATTATCTAAAACATATAACAAGTTATCCTTAAAAATAAGAAAAGAGTAATTTAAGAATTTTTATAACATATAACGAATATTCTAAGGTTTAATAATAACGCTTATAATTACAACATGGAAATGTTGTTCAATAATAATTAAGATATAGACCGGGACTTAAATTACACTTGATGAAAATATAAAATTTTTTTAAAATTACGTGTGGTGTACTGCTGAAGTAGATCCCGATAATAGACGTAAACTTTGTTTGCCAACAAAAAATAATACTTTTCAAAAGTATAAATTAAATATGAAATTATTAAACTTTACTTACATCTCAACAAAAGCTATTTGAAATGATCTCACATTTTATGATAACAGAAGCGAGAACAAGTGCGACTTTTATTTGCACAAATATAACGGAGTTAAAAGTCCATGAAGATCTTTGTGTTCCTTACCGTTGTTTTAACTGGTTTATAAGCTTTTATCTATTTTAAATAATTGTGAGTATTAGATAGTAGATGAAAAAGGTAGTTTTTATTGTTATTTAAATCATGCATTTAGAATAAATGCAACCTTTGTAAGTAAAATTACTCAAAGTCATGACAGGTTACGTTCAAAACTTGTGAAAATCTAGCAACGAATATTTTAGATATACAACCATTGTAGTTCCGACTAGGTCAAATCCACACGCGATTCTCTTATTTATCATATCTGTATTAAATCGCCATTTTTGTTGTTGAAGGTTTAATAATATCAGAAAGTATTGTTCATAGATAACTTTTTAATAAATCTAATAACATTTATTTTGTTCCTTAACAACTTCTGCCTAAATTCGATAATTACAATGTGAGTATAGAAATAATTTGATCGCTGAGTTGCTATTAAAAATACTCAGTATTATAATCTAGTATATGAAGTAATATATTTCATATTATTCGATAAGACGACGAGACCAGCAAGGTGTTCACTTGGTGGTAAGAGATACCTTTCATTTTAACATGCCGCTAGTTGATATGGTATACACACACATTGTGCTCGTAGCCTTGAGACATAAGGTGTTAAGTCTCGTTACTTCAGTAATTTCACTAGTTTACAGCATCCTTAAAACTGGAGTATAGTACTTTTAGACTACTGTTCGTCGGCTGCAATTGGAGCTGCGGTGGTACCTAAATGGTCTCCGGCAGAGATATCTGGCACCAGTAACTTCTTACAACTGTGAGAATAACAGTTATTTAAAGTCCCAGCTGTGGGAAATTTTAGTGGTTTATTTATGCTGTGTTGAATATATTTCTTTCTTATATATCATTTGAATGGTAATAATAAGTATATATGGATAAAAATATAAGCATTAGACAAAGACAACTAACCTTATTCGGTTCATGTGCTTTGTGTGTCGGTTAATTTAATTAAAAAATTTGTTATATATTAACTTTTATATAAAACGTAAGTTGTTTCCTTTAACAAGAACGTTTTAACATATATGCATTCGCAGGTTATATTTCTAGAAACTTCCATGGCTGCGAGAACATGTAATTCTTGAAAAGGGGAATTAATAAGACTAATTTCAAAGATATTTCATTAATATCTATGAGTTATGAATAAAACAAATGGTAATGAGTGAATAATGGAAAATTATTAATTACCGTAATGAGATTTAACAACTGATGCTTCGCAGGAATGTGAGGAATACCGTCAAGATATCTTACTTTACTTTTAGATAGTCTTGCTCATCCTTCGACTTTCTAGTTTAAAAGAAAAAGTTTATTCAACTTACTATCTTCTAGTACTTATATTGTTACTGGTGGTCTCTGTTACCGAGGACCGTCTAAGTAGTTACCATTGCAGTTCCTATTGCAGCCGACAAATATACTGTGCGAACATTACTGTGTTTCGGTTTGAAGGGTAGTGTGTGCTAATGAAATTAGTAGGGTAACGACATTTAACACATTGCGTCTTAAGGCGACGAGCGCAATGTGGTGCAATTTTAACCATCGCTAAGTTGTTATGGGCGAGCGTATCACTTATCATCACATGAACGCCTTATACGTCTTCTCGCCTCAAAGAATAAAAAAAAAAGTATGTATGTTGTATTAATTTTAAAATTTTCGATCAAATTTGGACCTAAGTTTGATTGATGGTAATGTTTTTGGTCCTAGCTAACTATTATCTCCCACCATAACAGATTTGATTTATTTTGACTGTCATATAACTTAACCCTGACTGTTACAAATAAATATAAAAATAGAAAAGGGTTTATTATAAAATATTAATATTAAAAGAAAATATTTTGTTTTGTTTAAAAAAAATCACTTTTAAATCGGAAAATAATGTCGTATAGACACAGGCTTCGTTGCTCTTGTTCTTATAATAAATAGATTTTATTTTCCCTTTTCCTTACCTCTCGGAAATAAGATTTCTCTAGTGATTTTATTTTTATGCAATGGAAAGTGCTTTCTGTGGGAGTGGTTTACAGAAACCTGACAGTAACTGAGATTTGTTCCTGTGCGCAACTTTGCTATATCCTTTGAGTAAGGGTGATAACGTCAAAGATTTTATAAAGACTTATTAAATGTATGACTTTTTAAATAATTATACTTAAATGATAACTTAAAATATGAGTCCAAACTTTTTTTGTTATTATCCGCAGCTATGAGACTAGCAGCATGACTTAATGGTCTTTGATCAGGGCATTGTTATAAAAACGGCGATAGGATGGTGAACACTACAATGGATTATGTTCGAGGTTTTGATACACAAGATTTTAAATCCTGTTACCCCAGTAATTTCACAAACCACATATATTTTCAATCAGGAACACAGTAATGTAAATGAATAAACGAATTATATAGAAAAACGAATAAAAATGTGTTGTTAAGTTTGTGTATTTATATGAAAAGATTATATACTCAACGTTTATAGATATTGATAAATAGACAAAGTTAACGCAATGTAATAAAATTAGTAAACGAATAGATTTAATGTTTGTGTAAACATAAAATTTATTGATATTTTATTCATTACCAGTAAATATATATAAAGGAAATAATTCTTCGAAATAAATGTAAACATTTCTGTTTAAAGCGACGTAAATTTTCATTCTGTAATTGTTTTATTTATTTAATAAAGTTAAAAGATATTGCGAATTCTCTCGCTTAGTAAAGGATGATACCCAGGAGGGGTATTCTCGTTACGGTTACCCAGCAGTATGCTTTTATGCTTCTTTCGCTTAATAATTCATTTGTCGGCGAATACCGTGTTTCAAATTTAAGAGTGAAAATGTGTTTGTAATTAGTTTACTAGTGGTAGGTCTCTATTGCCGGATACCGTTTAAATACCACCGCAGGTCCTATTGCAGCCGACAAACAGTAGTGTGGAAACATTTCTGTGTTCCGGTTTGAAGGGCGTATAAGCTAGCAAAATTACTGGAGTAACGAAACTTAAGATTTTATATGCGCTGTCAAGGCGAGGAGCGTTATGTAGTGCTATGTATATGTACATACCATATTGACCAACGCCTCGTTGTTATAATCAAGTTTTTCGAATAAAATAGTGATATCTTCTGTTAGTTATATTATGTCGGAAGGTGTCTGGTAATTAGGTACGTAAGGTACGTAGATCTGGCAGTACGAAATTGATTTATCATATTTGTTGTAGCATAGAGAGGGTGCTAGGAAGAGCCCTTGTAAAACACTGAAGGTAACCACCGAATAAGTTTTAATAAATTAAGAGAGATGCAAAATGTTACTAGTCACAAAATATAGCAATATAAATCACTAGAGAAAACAGTGTAAATTCGGTGATTATTGAAGACGTATAAGCCATAGAATGCCGTTAACATTTAATGTGCTTGGTGAACTATTATTTTATTCACTGTGAAAGATTAGACTTTTAGGTGATTTTAAAAATTCTTCATCGTTTTGTGACACTGCCAAATAGCTCTCATCAATGAATTGGCACCATAAGCAATTTTATGCCATTTGCATCTATTACCTAAATATACTGGATTGAATTTAGAGAATCATTGAGCATTGTGTTTGTTATTTATAATGCCCTAAGTATATACTTCTATTGTCTTCAAGGTGCAGTGGATGTGTGGATGGTAGCAGGATTTTTTCAAAATAATTAGCTGGCTATGACCCTATTTTTTTAACCCATTAGTGGTATAGACCGAGTATTTTAGATGAGCATTCTACTTCGGTCTTATCACTTAACATCATGTGAAATTGATATGAAACATCAAGTTTTCAAAGAATAGATAAACTAGTTATAAAATGGAGTATTCATTGATTATACAGTGTTTGACTTCAGTGTACAAGAGAGTTATTCTTTAAGGAAACAAAAAATAAAAGGTTAATTGAATAAGGAAACTTATCTGAATGGAATTATAAGCGAAAGGGAAAGCAATTTTTGCTGCGAGCTAAAGAATCGTTACTTCCGATGTTTACCATTCATTACCTCGCTTCGTTCCTTACTGATTTTTTTCCATTGTTTTTATATTGTTCAGTAAACTCAGCAGTATACGAAAATGTATCTTTATATTTATTTATTGCATAACGTAGTAGTTAAACAGTTATAAAATCATTTATTATTATAGTAATTATACAAATAAATTGAAGAAAACTATAATAATAATTAAACACGGTATGCTTGCCGGGCTATAGACAATTTGCTAATTTCCCACTTAGATATCAATGTCATTTATGTTAACTAAAGTTAAACTATTAACATTTAAGTTGCTAAGCACCTGCGGTTTCCTTTATGCATGCTTAAGTGGGCTATTTGCCGATTGCCAAAGCGTAATTGGTATTATAAGTAACTTGTCGATGTTTCATGAACGATTACTGCATTAATTATTAAACAAACTAGTAATTTATTGGGAAAATAACTAAATTATAAAAATAAAAGAAATCTAGAATGTGAAAGTTAAATTTTCAACTCATTTAACAGAAATGAAAAGTCTTAGAAAATGCTGTAGCTGTGTTGCTGTTTGAGGTGGTTCTGAAAATTATTTTGGATGAAATACTAAAGTTTTATATTATTAAATTTCTTCTTCTATAACTTCGTCAGCCGATAGATGTTCACTGCTGGGCACAGGCCTTCGTCAATAGTGGGAGGATTTGACCCGTCTCCCATTACGCTGGGCCCAATGCGGGTAGGTGTAGAGCCAGAGCTTTGTTTTTTAATTAATAGGATGCACCCCAAGCAGGTTGGGGAGAATCTCGTGAGGTGTTGTGTGGTATCTCTTGCACCCCTTATTACATTTACATAACAATAAACTTAGTAAATAATTACCAAATGGAATCTTGCAAAGGTAAAAGTAGAAGTTGACGGTATTTACTTTTAATACAATTACGAGCGATTGCATTTATATATTTACTTAGTTTGATGAAAGATATGAGTTATAATATTATACACAGTTTGATTAAAAATGTTGTCAATGTTACTATTCTCGCTAACAAAAAAAATCTATAGTCTTGTAACGTGTTCTGTACTAATTGGATTGCTCGGTCTGTTCTCTCTTGTTGACAGTGTGTAATCTCTTTATCCACGGTGCGGCGGCGGGAGCGTGCACTTGTATACATATGGATCAATGTGAATTACAGATCGACGTTTTAATCGTGATCTATAAGATTTCCTTTTACGTAAACTTTGATTAGAAGGTAATCTATTCAAACATTAACTTTTCCGTAATATACAGTCATTAAAAAATAAATGATAAATCCAAAAAAGATAATGATGAAGCAAGGAGTTGGTACAGTTTCGATAAAATTTCTATAAAAGAAATGGGATTTGAAAAAGAGCTGTTAATGTTTACGGAAAAGAAATTAAGCTTTTTTTTTAACGAGACTAGCATTATGCTCACCTGATGGTAAGTGATACGCTTGTCTATGACAACGCGACGCTGGTTTAGATGGTATACAAAGCACCACATTGCGCTCGTGGCCTTGAGATATAAGATGTTAAATCTCTTTACCCCAGTTTTTTCACTAGTATAGAGCATCCTTTAAACTGGAATACAGTAATGTTTGCACATTACTATTCGCTATTTTTTACTATTTAGCAGTAGACATAGGAGCTGCGTTGGTAACTACCTTGATGGTTTTTGGCAACGAAGACCTATCACCGGTAAATCAAAAAGTAAAAGTAATTTCAGAATGCGATGGATAGAGTCATGTCAGTGTTTTTCTAGTTAGCAAAAAGTTTCAGGGGACCAAAACAATAGATAATATATTGTAAAAGCAATACATTACTATATTGAAACTCTACATGAGTTGCAAGCATATTTAACATTGCATTAGTCCAATTAGATAAGGATCTCACCACGGTGCTTTTAAATCTATTGCAAAACAGCAGCATAGCGCATGTTCTAAGCTCTTTTCAGAAGATGAGATTAACCTACATATCATTCGTACTTATTTTATTAATACTTCTAGGATGATCACTATCATCCTAGAAGTATTGTGGAGTAGTATCTTATACTAGTACCTGTTTTATACATGGACATGAAACTATCTCGTCTAGTTAAGTACCACCTCATACGTTTTTATTTTGGATTGCTGTATTCCAGTTCTTAAGATATATTATTATTTCTGACGAGGTTGCTTTACCACCTTCGGTGTTATTGTATATAAAAACAAATAATGAAAAATAAATTGTTTTTTTATTCACAAGGCGAATGTCCAGCAATGTTGGATAGTATTTAATAGGTTTGTTCATAATAACGTGGCGCTGATTAAGATGGTATACACAGCGCATTGCGCTCGCCACCTTGAGACGTAAGTTGTTAAGTCTCGTCTCCCTAGTAATTTCACTAACTACAACACCCTTTATACCGATAGTAATGTTGGCACGGTAGTTTTTCAGCTGCAATAGGAGATCTTCGGCAATAGACACCTACCACTAGTATACAAATGTTCTGAATATATTAGAGCGATATATTAAAGATAGTCTTAAAAAAAAGCAATATTCAATGTAAATATTTGCAACTGTGATCGCAATTGATCGTATTCGAACAACCTAGCAACTCCCAATCAGCGTGAGAGATTCCTGCCCACATTGCAGTTGGCAACTATTTAGATGAAGCGCTTCCAACTAGTTAGGTAAAATACATAGTACGCGAATTAAATTCAAACAAAGTCTTTAATTCAGTCTTTCTTTCTTAGCGCAAAGTGGTCGTATAAACTACTAATTGTTTAAAAATGTGAACTAAATTTAAATTCCTTATCTGTTATTTATTCTCATTATAAAAGTAAATAAATTACTTGTAACATACATTTATTATTATCATTATAATAATATTCTATTTAAAATTTTCGTTTGTTATCACTCTATTAATATTTCAATGAAACGAAATAATCCTACTGATATCTTCCCTTTCTTCGCGTGTGTCCCTGCAGAATGGAATGTCGCTATGCCAATCTAATGGCGTACATATGCTAGATATATATAAAAGAAAGCTACATATGCTAGATATATATATACATGTACA
>DWLS01000104.1:0-42693 GCA_018246255.1 Pachliopta kotzebuea | reverse complement strand
TCGATCACATCTTCACTTAACACCAGGTGGGATAGTGGTCAAGCATTAACCTATACATAAGTAAAAAAAAAAAAAAACTTTAATCAGAGATTCAATCTTATGATTTAAATAGCTTAAAACATAACATAAAAAAAAATTAAACCTATAAGGTATTACATTTTTAATTTTGTTGTAGATTCCAATTTAATAACATACGTATAGTATGTGTATTATACGAGAATGAATACATACCACATATTTATCTCATCTTTGTATGTGGCCTTTGCAAACGTCATATAAAATATAATATTTAATTCATTGTACATGTGAACAGGTTCCTGGGCTGCACTGTATTCGGTTAATATTCCTACCGTTTAACATTAATTAGTCAATTTATATTCAAGTTGCAGTGAAGAGTGGTTCTATATTATTTATCGCGTGAATTAAGGCTGCGATGGTTAAGTTGTTTTGTTGTTACTGCAGTAGTAGCTAGATTATTTGGCAGTGTACTGAATCCATAATAACACGGCAGTATTGCGTACTATCCGTGTTTTCCGGACTTCTTTAGTACGAGGATATCTTTATTGCCAAAGAAGCAAGTGGAGTGTTCCCGACGGAAGCAGCAAGGGTGCAGCCTTTACAGTTGTGATGATCCTCTATGAAAAGGTTGTAGAATCGAAGACATAACGTACAAGAAAGCGCATAGGATTAACTAAAGAAATATTTAAACTTATGCTTTACTTCTTTATAGATATTTCCAATGTATTATGATTCAATATAAATAATGTAATGATAGCCGTTTAGTTAGTGTCAGATAGCATCTAAGTTAAATCATGTATTCGCCTGTTTAGGTGCCATCACGAATATTCATTTGTGTTCTTACTATTAAGATCATAATAGAAATAACGTGAACCGGCCGTACGAGGTCATTTTTGTTTTGAACCTTATCGCCTACATTTTAAAGGTCATAATAACGGCGACGTGTGAAGTGTCATTGCACTCGCAATTGTCGGTGCCGTCTGTTGCACATCGCATATTATAATAGTAACTTCCAACGACGATTTCCCTCGTGCGAAAAACCGGAATTCCTTAATCATGTTGTCTTGACAAATTGTTGACGTCTTCAATTGAATTGTAAGCTGTTTAATTGAAATAATTAATACGGAGAAACTTTAAAATTGGCCTTTTCTAAAAGATACCTTCGTAAAATGAAAAATGGTAATGTTGTTACGGGTTGTAAATAAAAGACACTCCAATATCAGGTTTTGCCTCAGTTACAATAGGACGAAGTCTTTGTATAGCATTATTCGTTTAATGCAAACCAAAAAGTGTTGTAAAAGGAGTTGCTCTCTCTTTTTTAAAATATCTTTAGTCTGTTTCCGCCGCGGCCGCTCTCTGGCGGATATAGACACATAAATGTTTCATTTTTATTTTGTTTAAAAGTGCTTTAAAAGCCTCACGCTAAGTTAATCATTTCACTCGCGGCATGAAATGTGCAAAGAAATAAATTCAAAAATATTTTTAAAGAGCCCACGTTGCAGCTACTAAGCAAGAAGACACTTGTGTGGCCTGAGACGCAAATGTTAGAACATATTTATATTATTTGTAGCTATTTACATTTTACTACTTCAACGCGTGGTTGTTAAAATTACATTTTTTTATTTATAAAATACTCGAAAACATGCGTTAATGTTATAATTTTCCTTTTTGAACCGAACAAATAAGATTGGTGGTAGATTTCCGTTGACCGAGAACGTTTAGGTCGGTACCACGACAGTTCCTGTAGAAACCGACAAACAGTACTCTGCAAACTTTACAATGTTCCGGTTTGAAAGGTGCTGTATGCTAGTGGAATTACTGGGGTATTACACTTAACACCTATGTCTCAAGGCGATGAGAGCAATGTGGTCCTGTGTACCATCTTAACCAGCACCACGTTGCTATGTGCAGGAATATCACTTACCATCAGTTAAACGACTTGCTGTCGTCGACTCGTCAAATGAAAATAAAAACTGTATACTTATATCTTAATGTTATCCATTATAAATGAACGTAAAGTTTAAATTAATACAGATTGTCATCTATATTTTTAATTTTATTATGCCAAAAGCCCGGTGTTGTCATCAACTTTGTTTTTATTTTAATCTACAGTACTTTAAGTATTCCTCTGCTGTAAATTAATTAATATTACTTTTAAAGTACTACCCAATGAAAACAATACTGTTAACACGAACATCTCAATATAATATTTTTGGTATATTTCCTTTATGAGAATGTATAATTATTTTGACATAGAATTCACTAAACAGAAAGACTATACAGAGCTAGTAATAAAAATTATATACATATAAGCAACTTGAAATTTTATGTCATACCGCATATCTACATATACATAACGTAACGGTTATAAGTGAATTAATTAAAAATCTAGTGCTTTAATATTACATATTTAAAATGATAGACCTTTAAGTACTCTGATATAGTTTGTTCCTAGATGTATGATTACCCTTTGCTACATTAAAATGTAGTTAAAGTTATATTTAAATTTGTCTCGTCAACTGACATACAAACGGTTGAATGCACTTTGTTATTTTTACATCGCACTAGACTTCGCCGACATTGTAATGTTGCCCGCCTTTTTAATTGCACCAGACAAGATATAATCGCAATGTATTTATTTTGTGCCGTATAATTTTAAATATGCATACACGTAATTGTTGCAAATTCAATATGAACGGAGAATCGTCATTATGATATCCTGTATTTGTAATCGTAATAACTTTTATCTTTTCATTATGTTCATAAAATTAAACGGTTTATTAATAGATATATTTGATGTGTCCTTTCTATTGTTATTTTTGTAGAATTTTATGTTTAATATTTTTAGCAGTTTTAACCATAAAATCATATACTAACCATCTATTATTAGATTAACACAAATAAAATCCTAGTAAGATTTCTTAAAATTACTTTCTCTACAAACATCACGATGATGAAGATTTTGTTATAAGTTTACCTTTTAATCATAAATTTTTATGTGTGGATTTTTTTTATCAATTTGACAAAGCTTTTTCTAGATTTCTTTTAATTCTACTTACCGATATTGTAAATTTCTGCGTATTTTACCCATAACCCTAAATTATCTTAAAGAAATGCATACGTTGTTAAGACAACTGAAACATGAATTTTAAAACTGATATGAGTATAGAAAATGGTATTTTCTGAAGTCTTCGTCAATTTACGTTTACATTAGGTTCGGTTCATATGAAATGTTGAGAATAATGTCAGGTCACGACTTACAAAATCCTCTTAAACTCCAATCTCTATTTGCCGTTGTAAAAAGATAAAATCTATTCTTGTTGACACACGAACGGGGAACGACGGTTCAAAAGGTTCTATAAAGGTAGACAACGAGAGGCAATCTTTCTCCTTTGTATCCTACTGATTATAAGTTCAAGTACAAACATATTTAGACATCTTATGACCATTCTCCGTTCAGTCAATTTGCCATGGTTTAACTGTTAAAATTAATTCGTTCGTTTTTACAAACAATCAAAGTTATTAAGTTAAATTTTAATGTAAAAAAAAATTATTATATATATTAATGACTATCGTTCCTTATTGTTATTGATCTTACTATTTTTGTATTTTTATTTGTTTAATAAATGATCTTCATATAGTTGAATTGTCGCATAAGATGTTCTAAAACCTTTTCTTTTTAATTCTCAATAGCTTTTATAATACTTCTTATTCCTCAGACGCGTAAAAAATCTCTTCTCGCACAAACGCGTTTTTCTTAACTTGTGTTACAGTTGTTTGCTATAATCCATATACAGGCGAAATTATAATTGTTCAATACAGAATTATAACTTTGGCGCTATAAAAATTTATATGCTACAATAGCATAGTAGCTCGTGTGTATCGGATATAAATTTATTACAGCTGCTTACGCTGTATGTCGGCGCAATAGTGAAAAGGCCATCCACATCCCGCTGCATTTTTTGCGTTGCGGCGGAAGAAACCACAGCTCAGTCTGAGTATAATAAAAAGGGTTAGATTCAGGCGTCTGTATGTATTATAACTAACAACAAAATTCTGTACGGCTTACATTTGTAACATTAAATGATTTATAAAGAAATAATGTTTTATATGCGTGTTACTTACTTTTAAACTTTTGTGTATGTCTTACACGATTGTATTAGAGTGCTAATAATGTATAATTACCTCTACCTTATTTCGTAGATATTATACGCTAGTTATATATTGTCTTTAACATGTAAATATTCAATAATAATATGACTAGGTCAACTATTTAAGAGATGGAAGTCTTCAGTTTAATCATTTGTACTCCTTTGAATTAAGCACAAATACCGCCATCCTGTTCGTCTTTTGTGTGATTATATTGATCAGCTAAAATTTTTAAGTTATGACCAACGTTGGTAGAATATATGGTATGGTTATATAGTTGTATGTGGAGCCGTATGTGGCAACTAGTTCAACAATCAATGTAGCTGCTGTGAATGTGTGTACGCGTGCTGAGCCCGTGTGAGTGCAATCGCGCAACAATGAGCTGCGCTCACGCACCGTGTTCGGCCATATAAATAAGTTAGTTTTTTAATCAATTCAGAATAAATACTTACATGCAACTAAGTGTTATTAAGGCCAGCGGCTATTAAAGTGTGTTTTAACGTAGTTTTTCCTAATAAATAATTGTAATCATATTACTTCGGTACAGTTTTTGCGTTCGATAATTGCGTGATGATTCTCGTACATAAGTAGGCATTTGTTGGGAAATTTTACGACTTATTGTTTTAGTTGCTATTTATGCACCCGGCGTCATACACGTATTTAATATTAAGTTTCAGTGGGAACTAATATAATAAAACAAACCTTTTATACGTCCGTGACACCGAGTCCTATATCAGTATCTATTGTGTAGTGTCACTACATAATAAAGACTAATATTGGCGCTTCAAGATAAATAATATTCATATGTAATGTTCTTTTAAGTATTAATATTTCGAAACAGATTTGGTTGCGGAAATAAGAGAATATGATCCCCAATTATGTATTACAATACTGCGAATACACTGTTAAAAACATTAGTCAATAGTCATTACGTAAAATGCTAAAGAAGTAGGGTAAAGAAATTTATGCGTGTGAATATAATTTTCCGGAACTATAAGTACATATATGAAAACATTTCCTTTGGTGCTTGGACATATAAATTGTGCTCTATGTACAACGTCTGTTAATGTCATTAAGCAGTAATCTGTAAAGGTTACTGCGTTACGTCTAGTAAGGTGTGATATAAAATCTTATTACTCAAGACGAGGAGAGCTATGTGGTGTTATGTAAATATCCTTAACGCCTTCCTTTAAGGGTAGTCGTATCATTAGCCATTTCGTAAGCTTCCTATTCATATCTCGCCGCTACATTACATAGTATTCTTATTCGAGATTAAATTTAACATGATTTGGTAAAATTATTTCGTTAGTTAATGTTCCGCTGTGTAATTTCAATAGCTATACAAAACGGTGTCCTTTTTTGTACCGGCATTTACGAATCAACTAATTGATAGATAACACAGGTTGTAGCAATCTCTGGTTAAACAACAAACTGTTGGAAACTTGTTATTCACTAACAATAAGTATAATTATAACCTACTTCGTCATGTATCCGGAACCTCTTTTCATAGTATTTTTTTCCATTAGAACAATTTTACCGTTCTGCTCGGTTATTTTAAAGAATTACATACATATGTTGTTATGCGACCAGCGAAAGCCTTTTCCTTCAATATCACCTAACATTGAATTGGTCGATCGAATCCGCTTTAAAACCTATCGTAGTATTCAGTGTTTCTGTGAAATTATTAACCATGTATTGCACAGCACAAACTCGAATCACTTTTCCCTTTATCTATTGTATCTTTCACACAACCTCAATATCCTTTCCATTTTTACGGTATCATGGTCAAGACAGACAACATACATGGAGGTCATGCATCATTACAAACGCATCTTCATGCAGTAGGCGCTTTTTCATCCGTAATAAGCTCATTGCCAGCTCGCTGGTTTCCACTGCAAATAGACTACCCTTGCAGAATAATAATTAATTCGCTCGTTAAGTAATTAGTAGGTTGATTGGAAAGTAACGGCGGATTTTGTGCATTCACTTGTGGAAATCTCTACATCTGTATCAAGATGTAAATATTATTACCTAAATCACAAATGTTATTGTTTTCACTTAGCTATTTTGACTCAAGTAATCCCAAAGTACAACTGCACATTATATATATACGGATTACTTTACTTTTTATAATACATAGTTTATATTAAATCCAATTATGTTCATTTTACTCTTTTTGTTCGACACAAACAGCAACTATTATGTGTTTATGGGGAATCGAACCTGTAACAAGCGGTAGTGAAGCGTTAAACGTTGTTAGATGATCTAAACTACACGTCAACTGGCCAACCGGCGTATGAATACATAAGGAGTTGTAATTGTGCATGTAAGCTTTGCACTCCAGACAGCGCCCCTCGCTGCAGTCCCGTGTTCAGTGCCGGTGCTACTCTATCGCTGATTATATGATAAAGTAAACGACCGCGTCCATTACGAAGGTCGATTTAATTTGTAAACGCTTATTTCAGCGTGTATTGCTCTACGCTTTAGTCTGTAGTATCGAATGATCTTGGTTTTGAACCTCTTTGCATGCATTATATATGTGAGTCGTAGTGATGACCGACGCTGAATTAATTTTCAAATAATAAAAAAATTACTTTGTTTCTCACATCTTGTCGTTGCTATAATTTTCCAGAAATTAAAACTATGCTAGAACGTTCCGGTCTAATGATTATTTCCCGTAGTTTCTTTGTAGACCTCATATGGTATCACTCTAAGAATCTGAAATACCTTTTTATATGTTATCTTTGTTAACTATGAAGTCGCAATCGACGGTTGTATTTAAATGATTCACTGTGAATGTGCCATTTCAGCGAAGACAAATATCATTTTATAATTTGCAATGATATATATTTGAGATAGATAGTTATATCATTATTTTAAGTAGAATTTAGCCACTATCGTTATGGTTAAAAGATATTGTGGTCTGATACGGAAGAGCTTAGTAATTTGTTATTCGTCAGTTTTTCGAAACGCAAAAACTTACAATTTGTAAGTAGAAGTATCAGAAGTTACAAAAAAATAGTATATTTTGTAAAGTGTTCTAAACTGGCATAAGTTTAATACGATTTTGGGTTCGTGGTGAAAGGTTGACATATGGGAGCTAGAGTATTCTGGGCCAATATGCTTCATTATTGACAACTTTGGTAGATGATCTGAAACTGAAATTAAATGTTAAGTCATGTCGATGATAAAAATTATGACACATCACTACTGCACACGTCGACTAGGGCACACATAGACGCGACGTCACTGCACTGTGACGAACGTTACATATCCACGGGTCCCACATGCAGGGGTGTGAGTGCAACGTACATGTTGCGAACTATTGGGCGCTTGAGACGCCGAGGTTGTCGACATGCGGTGATCATTGTAATTTACAATTTATTCCAATACAGCGATTTGATAGACGGATTCCGTATCACTAACTACTTGTCCCCTCCCATCGCCCCCACATCTCACGGCATACGACTGCGAATTATTAAACATCACTTAAATCATCATGTTAATACTGCAAAGCGGTTATCTAGTCAGATGGAACAAAAGGTGACAGTAATATAAAGAGAAATGAGTGTAGTAGAAAACAGAAAAACAAAATTGTAAGATTAGTTATAGAAAAAAGCTAAAATGTATAAGGAAGGAAAGTACATGTTAAGGAAAAATTGTTGTATATTACTGTAAAAATAAAAGGAGAAAGAAATTAAAATAAAATATCACTGAGGAATGTAAAGAGATATGAAGCGAAGGTAAGGAAAAAGTGAAAAGAAATAAAAGAAAATAAACTCTGTTTCCCAATAAGGGGAACGAAATGATAAACAAAAAAGATCATGTTAAACATTTGTTAAAATTACCAAAAATATTCTCAATTTTGTTGCTATTAGATTTTAAATAATTACGGGATTCATCTATTCAAACATTATAGTAACTCTATAGAGCTTATTTTTACCTGTAGACTTTTCTTTTAAGAATGTTGTAGCTAGTTCAATTATTGTTGAAGCCAGAATACGACGAGACTGTCTTATACTTCAAAGCGATGAAGTCTGTATGGTTCTGTATCAACTATAAAATCTTACTTAATAAACTTTTACATTTAATTGCTGTTAGCTTATTATAGTAAAATAATAGAAAATCTGATAAAATCCGCTTACATTAAATCTATTATTATTTTAATGTTAGCTACAATTGCCGGTAACGTTATTTTTTTTTTATTAAATTGTACATTTCTCAAGGCAACTGTAATATGGGAAGACTGAAACAATGACAACACTGTATTCCCAGCGCTACAGTTATGTCTGTGAGGCCTACATTTTGTTGCGGCTTCTTTGTAATGTTCGCGATTTAGTTGTTTGCTTGTATATCCGTTAAAGTAACATATAGTTGATAAATAAACCTTCAAACAAATTTATATCATTATCAATTATAGAAATTGGTGTTGAGTATCAGTTGTAAGAGACAATCTATATAAGCGCAATCCACTCATCACATATTTCAATCGCCAAACACATGATGGCAAATTTTGATCAGGTTTCGATGGAGCTTTAACTATTATAATTACTGTGGTAATGACGACTTCTCATGTCTCAAAGCGGTAGGTCTCCATTACTAGAGACCGTCTAGGAAGGTACCACTGCAGCGCATATTTATGCCGTCAAACAATATTATGCAAAAAGTACTGTGTTCCAGTTTGAATTATACTGTATACCTTACGTCTTACGTCTTAAGACAATGTGCGCAAAGTGGTGTGTATACCATTTTAAACCGCACCATTCTTATATGCAAGGGTACTGCTTACCATCAGATGAAAGTTTTGCTAATCGTCTCGTCGCGAAAAAATTTTTAAATTCTTCAATCCAAACATAAATAAAGGTTTCATTAATGTTGAGTTACTTTAAATCTTTCCTGTTTCATTTGAATATGTCATTTATTCATCAATTTCCCCTCGTCTTTAATATTTGATTTGATATGAAAGATATATCAATAATAGGTATCCGACATTGATCACAACTAATTGTAGATTAATGCGAGCGCTCCGGATGCCCGTGTTATATTAATCGGTCATTTGGTGAATGGCCTCTGCGGAATATTCACTCACAATCACGACGCTCGATCTCGGAATCCAAGCATATTAGTGATGTAAGCTGGCTAATATCACCCTCCACTTGGGGTTGCTACGTTTCGAGCCCCATCTTCCAATTAAAGGCAGCTCAATGCTTCCGAATGCCATTAGCACAATATATACATATACGTTACTCTTGCTGTTATCGTAAAGAAATTTATTCCTTCACGTAACTTAAGCTATTTGAACTTTTCTCAATAATCAGCCCTTGGCAGACTCTTTGGCATAAGCTCCTTCCAAGGAACGCCTCTTAACTTCATCTTAGGCTACATCATTAAAAATTGATGCAAAGTACAAATAGCATACTTCATACCGATCAGAGGATTACTTACATCGATTCTGTTAGTATAAATTCAAGTTATATTTTTCGTAATAAAACTAAGTCAATAATGCAATTATAAAATATATGTCACTTAATTGTAACTTACTTATTTTAAAGCGATTTTGCCGCGGTTCCACAGTTTTAAAAGCTCGATTCAACTTTAATCTCCATCGCGCATAACTTTGTACTTGCTAGGTGGAGAGTAAAAAGCGATTCTAAACGTACATGGTTAATCATATTTCAGTTTAAATGTTTCCGTGGCCCAGTGGCTAAACGCGTGCTTTATAACACGAAAGTCCTTGATTCGGTTCTGGGATTATATGTTCTGAGAGTTGCATGGGGCTATAGTTTCGAACCCACTTAGCCTACACCCATATACCTTAAAAATGCCGCCAAAACAGCTTTCATCATCATCAAAACCCACCGGCAGTCTACCGCTGTCCATGAATCTCTTCCAAGGAACGTCGTATAAAACTTCTCATAGTTATTAAGAACCATAGAATTATAAGCGAAATGAGGTCACGTTAACAAATTGTTGGAAAAATATCATTTTCACTAAAACATAGCGGAAATAATGATATTCAAAACAATAACGGTGTTCATTTGCGTTAAATAATATAATTTTGACCTTGGTGCCACACACCAAGGAAACGTGTATAATGAACTTGCTAGTAAATTTGACCTATCTTCAAGATCGCCTCGCTACTGATTTAATATGAAATTAGAATAACCCATTTATCACGCTCGGTGTTTCTATTGAATTGTTTCCATTATTTATAAGCTTTTTCATACTTATTAATCGTCATTGAATCCATGAAAATATTATCAAGCGTGTGATTCTATTCACCTTTTATACATAACAAGCAATGTATAACAAATAAAATGTTAGGTCCGCTAAATTTGTTTGATTTCACGAGTTCATTTGTAATTAATAGTAATTTAGTTTGGAATATAATACAGCCCGCAATAACCCCTTGCAACGCTATCATGAGCCCACTTACATAAATATTTACTATACATATGTATTAATAATATTATTTATCATTGTTTCTGAAACACAATAGATCGTATCATTTGAATAATTTTATCTGATACAAGTGTACACAGTTACTGCGTACTGTTCGATGAAAAAGTATTTCGTTGTTATACCTCTTATATTTTTACCACAAATCTAGTCCAAAACACAAATATTTTTAATTGTTTTTATTATAGTGAGTAGTTTATATGATTACTGACGCCTATAGACAGTCGCAACACCGGCAGGGTTGCGGCTGCGTTGCCGATCTTGAAGGAGGAAATGGTACGCTCCTTTCTTAAAGTTCCCCATGTTGTATGAGTTCTATATTTATTTATTTATTATTCTTTCCCTCTTTTCCCTAACTTGTCTATCCTTTCATTCTACTTTTCCTTCTTTCATTCTTTCTATATATCTTTATTTTTAGTCACCTTTCAAGCGACACGAGTCTCGTTAGTCCGGTAATTTAACTTGCATACAGCATCAATAATCACAGTAATGTATGCACATAACTGTTTGGCGATAGAAATAGGAGCTGCGGTGGTATCTAGCGGTCTATAACAAAAGAGACCTACCATCAGTAAATCTAGATAATATTTAAATAAATAAAATGATTTGGCTATCATCAATTCTTTTAGATCTTTATTTACAGTGACATATCACAATGAACTACATCCGAGAAGCAATTATTATGTGAAGTTTTAGCTTCATCAGATCATCACTGTCAATCTGATTGTTTGTTGATCTGAATCTGATACTTGTTACGGACTATAAAGTTTCTTCGAAACGAATTAATTAATATATGTGCAAATTATAACTGAACAAATAAAAAATTGATAAGGTATAATTTTATACCGTCTTCAAGGTAGCACATTTCTTACGCGATCGTACCCTCGGAGACTACAATGGTACTTGAGATATCCGGACAACCACCTCGCAACCACAACTCAACGGTACCTAAATAAAGTGCATTTTTCATTGCACACTGAACAGATAATACTTTCAAGTACCAACAGGACCCTAAGATATTAGATTTAAAGTTCAATTTAGTGTTGGCCACGTGATCACATGTTGCTTCTATGGTAACAGCAATGCTACTTTAAGTAATATTTATATGTAACGGATTAAGGTATTCGCACACGTTGAGACGGTTTAATATGCGATTAGTATTTATACTCGGTAGTACGTGTAGCACCTATTGTAATAATATTAAGATCTGTGTTGGATACTGGGTATTGGTCGTGGGTTGCTTAGTTCGCGGTGGTTCTTGGAGGCGGGCTGCGAATGGCAGGATTTACATTGAATAAGAGCCGCCCGCCGTTTCGCCGTATCTCATTTTGTCAAAATCGGAAAGGTCTACAAGTAAAGTAGGTCGTCGACTGTACGTATATTAGAGCTGTTCATTAACAAGTTGCTGTCATAGTCGACTTATTTTTGTGATTTATTTAGCGATTGTTTGGTTTTAGAGTTGAAAATAAATAATGCCTGTGCATGATTTGTATTATTATGCACGTATGCATAAATCATTAATGATTCTGCGCTCTATTTCATTTTATAACAAAATGAAAAAGAGACAAAAATGGCGTGCTTGGTAACTTTTAGTGTTTATAAAGAAATGTTACCGCTCATATTTGATGGACGCGATAAGAAACAGGACGCTGAATGCACCAGCTCGCGGCTTCAACAAGTTGCCTTGAAAAAAGTTCTTTCCTTTTAGGTACTTTCTTATTTCCATATTTAAGAAATATTATTAATAATATTAATAACTAGTAAATAGATCTTGACCATCCCTAATCACTTGGTTTTCGATTATATATAACATTTTTTATTGAATTTTAAAAATTTTGTTGGTCTACGACTTATTTTGTATATTATGGACATGGGTAAATATTTCAAGAATTTTCATGTAAAAGAAGGTTCTACTAGTCGTTAAATTTATAAATTGATATAACTTTCAAAACTGGTTTTGTGTTAGTTATTAGCAATACATGTTTATTCAATTCTTAAGGATAATTTTATTTAATTCAAAATAGTTATAGAGCAGACAGTGCAAATGATTTGAAAAGCTATCTACATACATTTTTGATAATTGTTAGCTCGTTCAATACTAGTTTGTTCATCGAAAATCCTGACTGTATATGAAATCTATCAATTGATTAGCAATCTACTAAATATCATTTCATAATAATAAATCAAGGAAAATATAGGTCAAGTTCTATCCACCTTCGTGAAGATTTTATTGCCACATTCAGGGAAGCCCGAAGTGTATCATTAAGTGGACTGGAGAGTTAATAATGACGGTGTTATCTGCAAACCCTGTCAAATTACAGCGTCCAAACACTCGTTGAGAACGAAACAAAATATTATAAACGCTGATACAAGTGAGATACATAATCCCCCTGAATACATTTCACGGTGCTGGCCTGCATAAAGGGGGCCAGTATTAAGTAAGGGACATTGCGCCAATGGCGAATAACCCAGCATTGGGAACACTATCGCTACAAAGTACTAATAATTATTTATGCACCACAACCGTAGCAAGTTTAAAATTGTTAAGTTGTAAGTAAAGTTTAAAAGCTATGATCAATAATATTTCATAACTTCACATAGGAATAAGTCTTAAACACTCTTGATATTAAGTTTAACACAAAGCTATACAAGGATGTGTTCCAACATGTATATGTATATTCCGATTTGTTCGAAATTTTGTCACGATGTACTGCGAACTGAAATTTCACACGCATGAACCGCCGTAGCCTTGATTAAGTATTAATTTCTAGATCGATAAAGCGTTAAAGACTTTAATTAATGTTGTAATCAATTTGTTTACGCCGTGTTAGGGAACATATGTATATTCGTTGTTTAGACATATTTTTAGCAATAACTACAATTATCCTCTATCATCATGATCTCAGTCAGTTGATCTTTACTGCTGCATATGTTTGTACTTTAGGTCTTTCAGTATTGAGTCCACCTCTTCAAAAAAATATTAAATATGTACTAATAATATTTATTCCTATTGTAAATAGATTTTTATCTATATAATTGATGATGCGTGCAGAATGTTCACCTGATAGTCAGTGATAAGTCTGCCGTAAAAATATGGTGTAAGTTATGTTGATATACTACATAACATGTGCTCGTCGCTTTTGTACTTATTACGTTAACTTTCGTTACTCTAGTATTTTTACTATTTAACTACAAGGTCTTTCTAGTATAGTATTGTTTAGTTGCAGGAATTGGAGGTGCGGTGATAATTCCCTGAAATGTGTATATAATACCAAGTATTGATTTTATAATGGGAAATGTAATATGAAATATTGGATGTGACGGGAGTGTTTGTGTTAGCGGTTATTAAAAAATTTGTGTCTGAGGGGCCAGAGACGGTGGGTCGGTGGGGCGGTGGGGTGATGGGAGCTGGGAGCTGGGAGCTGGGCGCTGGGCGCTGATTTTAATTTATTTGGCGTAATGTGCGGTGCGGGGCTTGCGCATGCGCCGCCGCAGCGCGAGCGTTCCGACGCCGTTTTATGTGTTTATGTATTCTAATTTTATTGTTTTCTTTATTTGCGTCCCACTTTTGTTTGGTACGGGCCCGGCATTGTTCGTCGTCGTAAACGCCGATTTAGATGATAAATAAAATGTTGTAATAATAAAAATTTGCCGTATGAAAATTTTTATTTAGTGAGGCGGTATTTTTTCGGGCGCCCGCCGCCGGCTCGTTCGTTTCCTTGTATTGTAACATTTTTGGTGTAACGCGTATCGCGAAAAATTATTTACGGTTCTCGTGTTCACATTCGCATTGTTTTAGATTCATCCGCTTTTACCTCGACCTATTTCCGTCGTGTACCATTACTATAAATTTTGATTGAAAATAGTCATCGTTAAAAAAAATCATACTTATGCTAGCACAGAGATGACGGTATTTATTTTTGATATGAATTATAGTGCTTAATACCGAGTGAAGTCTAGCTTTTTTTTTAAACTACAAGGATTAATATGAGGAGAGAGGGGAGGCGCGAAAACATAAGCGCATTAAACGCAGTGGGTGTCTCTGTAATGCTCTCTATCAGCCGATAACCAGTGTTCTGTAACCGATATTTATTGAACAGGTTGCAGCAGTTCTGCATAGAAATGTTACAGTAAGCGGGAGCCGGCGGTTCGTTCGACTCGGAACGCGCTCCGGAACCGGGAACGCTCTCAAACCTGTTCTTATTGCGATAATATTAATAATGAATATTTCAAACGGGCACGATTGTGAGTTGTATAGTTGTAATTAAGTACGATTATAGCGGCATTGGCAATTACCGACAATGTATGCGGCTCGCTGGGGCGCTGATCATAGCTCGTCGGCGTTCGGCCCCGGCCGGTACCGCTCGGCAACCTTCGGCAACCTCCACCAATCATCATCATCATAACCTTAACATTCAAATTGATTATATATTTGATACTTTTTTTTTAATGTAACATGTATTTTAGTTATAAAACTTCTAAGTTAGAAACAACTATTCCTTCAAACAGGGCGTAATAAGGTTCTTCCGGAGTCGGCAACGCGCAAGTCGTGCCTGCAGTGCTGCAGGTGTTTATAGCCTACGGTAACTGCCTACCATCAGGCAGGCTGTATGCTTGTTTGCCACCTTAATGGTATAAAAAAACAGCTAGTCATCATCATCATCACCAACATTTTTTATAAATAATTATTTAAGCGATATCTTGTTATGTCATAGTCCTGTTAAAAATACGTAAAGCTTTGCCACTACGAAAAGGATACACTTCCTATAGAAATTTATGAAAGAATCACTTTGTACTATTTACCTATAAATTTCTTCCTATTTAAAAATTTGATTTTTAAAATTTTAAAATTAACTTATAAGTGCTTGTTTTGTGCAAATTTACTTAATTAATATTAAGTGCCAGCGTATCGTGTATTTGACTTTAAAATAATAGTTCACAAGCCATTGCGTTTACTTTTATTCCGGTATTGAATATTAGTTCAACGTTTCAGCTCACTTCTTAATTAGCGAGATAATTAAAACTAATTCTTTCTTACAAACAATTGTTTCTTGTGTTATAAAAAATAGTTACTTTGATTACTCAGGTCGACGAATAGATGTGTACATTATCGCTATAAAATTGTTTAAGTAGTAGCAATGGAAATTCACCAACAATATTAAGTCACCTTTCTTGATTCTAATATAATTTTCATATAATAACTTACTATTGTTTTCAGTATGATGAGTCATGGTGCTAAGAAATGTCTTCACTTTAGTCATTCCTTATTGAGGCTTGTGTTGACAGTTTTGTAAAGTGTCTTTAAATTAATTAGGCAGGCGGAAAATTGTTACTTTTTCCTTTAAGGCGTTCAGACTAATGTACCAGCCAATAAGGAGCCGTCTATTCCATTCCAAGCTGCACATAGTTGATAAGTTCTCGTTTTTTTATAAGCAAGTTACGTAGCTAATACGATTTAGTTGCTTACAGATTACTATTTTCACATTATGTTATAATAATAAACATACACGCGATTGTGTAGTTTATACTTTCGAATTTTACAAGTATGCAATGCATATAATTTTAACTGATATTAACAGCAGATGGTATCGATTTTTTTTTCTAATAAAGCCACCCGCGGTAGGGTCGCACCCCGTATACCAAGGGACTTTATAAACATCCAATTAACGGACATAGTATTCTCGGATTCGGTACAAGTATCCATGAATTATACAAATATTTCACCTGTGCTGGGATTGAGCAAACTTAATTCCGTCAGATGTATTGTAAACGGCTAAGCCATTTTATCTAGCGAAAGTATCGGGAGCCACTCCGTACTTTTTCTAATAAATAAATAGAGCTTTATATAAGGTTATAGCGCTTCCTTGTTTTGAGATCAGTTCGAATTTTTCCTGTACAAATAATAACAATGAAGATTTACTAATTACGTTTATCATCAATCTACAAATAATTAAATTTGTTTTGCGTAAATTTCTAGGAAATAATAACAATCGTCTACATTCATTAGTGCTGATGAATTAAGACAAAAAGAAACGATGCCGGCAACAATGTGGCTCCCTAATCCGAATTGATCAAACTCCTCCTTCCCTGTCGCTTTAAGGTTCAATTCTCCCTGCCAATTTCGGTAACAGTTAAAAGTTGGGAACATTGTAAGATATAGAACGTTATAATATATTTATTTATGGACATTAAAATGTAAATTTGGCGCAAGGCGGTGAAGCGGTCCCCTCTTGGAAGTCAGTGCTTCTTGTGTTATATAAACTGCGATGTTTTTGATACTAAATATTACATCCCTTTAAATGTTATCGTGTTTTCGTTATCGCATACTTTAATTATGATATCGCTACGTAATATTATTTTGCCGCATTAATATTGTATTGAAATACATTAAAAATTTTTACTTACTTTGTTATTACAGCCTACCTCGTGAATCATATTGAAAAAAATTGTTTTCTTCACCAGATCCTATGGTATTTGTTACTCTGTTATGAGATCACTTTACAGTAGTACTGTCTGTCTATATTTAATTCGATGTGCCATACATTTTAGTTTTATATATCAACGATAATGGTGAATAATTCAAGCATTAGAGCATGCATTACTTACGTCTTTAGATTCGCCTCGTTAGGAATAAAGAGAGTTATATTATTTTTGTACAATCGTCCGGTCATTAAATGGCGCTTACTTCAGTTAACTTTGATAGTTTAACAAGATAAATTTTTTCTTTATATTACCGCTAGTACGATCAATGTAGTTCACTTAGCTGTAAACGCTGTAAGGTTGGAGTAGTATATTATATTTATGAATATGAAAGTAAGTTAATCTTAATTGTTATCATAATTTTATATTTATTTAAAATGGTATTAACCACTGCTTTCCCATATGCCGTACACGGCGCACCTGGTACATGTAGGGAGTGCTGTTTCCTGGTAACGATCAGGGAAAGCTGTTCCTCAAAGCTTTTTATGATACTCGGAAAGTAGAGCTGCGAAGACGTTATCCTGTACCGTCTTCCATATAATAATACAGATTAATAACCGTATGTAATAGTATACATATTTATAATTATGATAACGACAGCTGAAACAAAATTTACATTTAAAATATATCGCAATCCTTATAAATATTCTTAGAGTCTAAAATTATAAGATACATCGTTCGAAAATAATATATTACATGCAAATTCATAATTACCCGCATAAATTTACTTAGCACATATTTAATGTATGTTTAGGAAATCATCAATCAAGTAAACACTAGCCGCAAAAAAAAACTTTGTAATCATATCACAATTTATATTAAGTAGGCGGTAAGGCGTCGTTACAACTTGATTGTGAAAAGTAAATTATTAAGTTTCGTCCACAAGTTGTCGTTTGCTTGTAAACATGTTGATAAGTATAGCTGAATGACAGCCATTAAAAAGAGGCAAAACGAAATTCGGTAACATTTTTTTCTTTCGGTAACCCCTCCGTGTGTAAGTAATTGTTATATCTTATTCCCATATGAATAAGGTATGGAGGTCTTCTGTTTTAGTTTCTTCTTCTTTCTATTGTTAATTTATAATTGTTTTTTGTTTTATAAAATTTCGGTTTGATATTGCAGTTAATGCATTGTTTCATTGGACCCTTAGGGTTGATTGTGGATTCAACTTTAGGGTAGTTCTGTTTACATTCTCGTTTATGGCCGTATTCTGCATTAGTAATTGTATATCTTATGGACACGGTCAAATATTATTATGAAAATAATGTTAAAATGTATCCACATCTATTATATGGATAAAGTAAATTATTGAGACTATGATTTTTTGGTACGTATATTATTTTTTTTTAGAAATAACTTTTACATTAATAAAATTCAATTAATGATAATTTCTAAATTCCTAAACTAAATCTGTATTTAAATTTCCAAAAATATTTAGTTAGTACCATGTATTAGTATCAATATAGTTCTCCGAGATTCCAATTAAGTTTAAGTCTAGATAATATCATAGTTTTTTTAGTGTTTTCCATAGATCAGTGGAGATATCACTCACAACAGTTTACAGATCCTTTTTTTATGGTGCTATATATCGTTGGTTCCTCAAGTTCATTTATCATAACGTCAATAGGTTGTGGGAAGCTTTGAGAGGATATGCATATTATAGACTAGTGCATAGCCTTAAAGAATACATTCATTACTATCAGGTGTGATCGTAGATATTTTTTTTTATTTAACTTAATTATTGTGAGAGGGAGCGCGGCGGCGCAGCGCGGGGCGGCGCGGGGTGGCCGCGGGTCGATGCGGGCTTCATTTCTGTTTCCGAAGAAACGCGAAACCGACACGAGCATCAGCTATAATAAATTTCTTGTCTTATAAAAATAAAACTTTTCTTTTTGCCGGCGTTGCGCGGGGTGGTTGCCACAGTGTAGCCACAGCGGCCGACCAAATAGTTATAGACCTTTGTAATATTTTTATCTACATACTTTAAAGGTCATTATTTGAGTTAATCACTGTCTAATTTTGAAAAAAGGCCTGACCTATGGATATTGTATAATATATTCGATTGTATTATCTAGGTTTCATTAAAAAAAAATGTATTTTTTTAAACCCCTGGGACAGTTTTAATAGTGAAATAGATATAATAGGCCGTGGGCCCTGTGGTCCTCGTGCTCAGCGTCAGTTGCGTCGGTATACGTCGTATTAGACGAGTCGACGCTATTATCACGAGAATGTATATAAAATAGACAAAAAACCACTCTAAAATTTATGTTAAATTCAATTTCATGGCGGTAGGTCAAGTATATCCTATAAATTTGCCCCCACTTCAGCGATACTAATCATTAATGGTTACATAGTTACGCATATATCATTTAACATAAAATGTGGTTTGCGCCCCGGCCGTAAAGATTTTTATATATTGTAATATAGTTAATGTAAATGGGTATACTTTTATGGGTTGCGCTGTGACAGAGGGGTTTGGGGGTGGCGGCGGGGGCCCGGGGTGGCCGGGGCCTGCCTCGGCGAAGTTGTGAATTGGCCGCCAGCCCCGCTCCGCATTATCGTGATTCATGTCGTTTATAATTTTATATTATGTTAAAATGGGGGCGCCGGGAGGGGGCATATTAAAAATACAAGAGCCCACCGAGCACTCTGCACCGTCTGCATGGAAACCAACTTTGTTTGCGCACCAACTATCGATCCGTTGGATTTCGGCGGGCGAGGCGCTCGCCGGGGCCCGTAACGAAATTACATTGTAACGTCCGAGCGAAGACGCGCCGTGATCGCGGCCTCCTCATTCACCGCCACCCACTCCTCTCTACAACTCTTCACTATTCCCCTATTTATAACACTACATATTTCTGGGACAAAGTTTTTAACCTTTTTGTTTTAATCGTTGTAAACTCTAGTAGATCGTTCATCTATAGATATGCATCGAAAACAATCAGAAATTATATGATGTACATTTTGAGATGAATTCATATTAAGCTAGTAATTTTGCTTCCCAAAACACCTTGTTTACTTAAATGTAATTTAATCTGTATTGTTATAACAATAATAATTTTGTGTCATGATATGTTCGTTGTAGATGTGGTATACATATTTAACTTTCAGCAATTACGATAATTACAAATTACCTTTTCTTTTTCTAGATAAGCAGAAGGTATAAACTTAATTAGTAACAATGTTGCCTTTCGGTACAACAGCTGCTCCGACCGCAATGGAAATGGTTCCATTGTAACGTTTTTTATTATTACATTCAACAGATTATTGAATCGCGTTCCGATATTTTATATTTTTATACCGTTTTTAAAATGTAGTTTATAGCCATCGTTGACGCTCCCGTTTTTTACGGGAATAATATAATTATAAGCGCTAACTTACCTTTAGAATTACCTTAACGTGTATTCAAATTTAAATTGATAATGTTAGCTTCACTCGCTCTATTTTTTAAGGTATAAAGCGAGATGACCTATTGGTACTTACCAACATACCGTTGTATACGTATACAACGGTATGTTTATTGAACTGAGATAAGATATTTAGACTCGTTGTCGTAGTAATTTCACTATCTACAGCGACCTTCGAACCGGAAGTTAGTAATTTACATACGCTGCTGTTTGAGACTGTAGAAAGGTAATATTATCATATTGTATATGAAGTTCACGCTGTTGTATAAATGAATCGACGGAAAATAATTCAGTTAATAAAAATGAGTGTAGTAAAAAGTTGCGTTGAAAATTGTACGTATTCTTCTGCCCTATGTAGCCTTAATGTCCTGTCCTTTTAGATTTGATTTTGAGGCTTAACATAACCGAAACGAAACTGAACTTTGCGGGATCGTTGAACACGAGCGTTGAAGGAGACAATAACATGAGGAGGTATAAATGAATCGACGGAAAATAATTCTGTTACTAAAAATGAGTGCAGTAAAAAGTTGCGTTGAAAATTGTACGTAGTCTTCTGGTCTGTGTAGACTTAATGTCCTGTCCATTTAGATTTGATTTTGAGGTTTAACATAACCGAAAGGAAACTGAACTTTGCGGGATCGTTGAACACGAGCGTTAAAGGAGACAATAAGGCGAGGAGGTCACGGCGCACGCGGAAGTATCTGCGCTAAATAAGCTGAGCGGCGTTCATTAAACGGCCCAGCGGACCGCCGCCGCACTGACAAACGTATGTTTATACGCTGCACAATTTTATTATTAGATGACTGTATGTGACTTGTTATTTCTATTGTCGCTTTTTCTATTTATTACCCAATACAAAGTGTGATTATATTGTGGCTCATAACAAATGAGGTATGTGGGAGTCGGGACCGTTCCACACGAGCGCAATACCTCCGGAACTGTGCGCTGCACATGAAAAAAATTTACATACGCGCTTGTGCGACATTGATTATACAAGACGACTGTTTGAGTCTTACATTCTAGTTTTATTAGTGCCGGGATACACTAGAGGTTTGTTTGTGTATATATAATACATAGTAGTAGGTTGATAATTTAACCTGCAATAATAAAATGCGGGATTCAATGTTTATTTATAAATGTATACGATAGGAGAATTTAATATACTGTGTCGAATATTACATTATATATTGACATTACAAATGACTTTAATATGTTATGAAGCAGTAACTTATTAATGAAGACAGAACAAATATTACAATTACTTTATGGTTACTATTTAATTGACGTTCAATTCATTATTTCAATCATACCACTGTTCCTTTGACACAATAAAAATTATGAAAAGTTACCTGTAATGTGTACCGCACCTTTTCGTAATGAACGTCCTTAGAAACAGTCGGTGTTATATACAAAAAGGTCAAAAGAGACTTTCGCCATCAAATTGCTTAATCTTTCCGGCTATTGTAATAAAGATGGTTATCCTTAACACATCGCCGAATGCTCGTATCGGTGTAAGATCGCAGAATTTCGCACCAGTTCGGTTAAAATTATATTTTGTTGTAATATACATAAAGTTGCAATTTGAACTGTGCGCTTATTGCCTTGAATAAATCCGAATTGTCATTTATTACCGTCGGGGCTGAAGAAACGGTTTAATATAAGGTTATGTCTAATACAACGCGATCAATTAAAGTTGTCTGGCTTTGTGAGTATGTTAACCTGGAAAAGAAAAAGTGTTTCTTATAAATTTACCAGTCCTTATTAATTTATGGTAGATGTAATACGTAACAGTGTTATCTGTCGTACTCTTATATGGTTATTAATGCATGCACTGTTAGCCAAAAGTTAACATTGCCCGAATAAAATTAAAGCTTTATTAATTGCATGATAGTTTGATACTACATGATAACTAATGTTTTATACCAAAAAATATGTGATACGAGCAAAAGCAATAATCGCGATGTTTACAAAACATACCACTTTACAGACTATAAATAAATTGTTGTATCGATAATAACTTTTAATATACAATAATGATACGCAATTACTTATATATTATTATAAATATAACAATAATAATGTATGTTTTCTACAGCGATAAAAAAATTACAGTTAAATCTTTACAGTAATAATTTACACTGAGAGATTCACATGGATCGTAGAGTTAACATGTATTAATGTTTGTAACTTACTGTACTTATAATATTTATATGTATAGTAAATTATGCATGTATGTAATTTTGTAATAGTTTAAAAATAACTGAAGAAAGTCGCGGTTCACAATAGTAGATATATCTATGCCATCTAGACGTACAGTGATTAATCTAGTTATCAATAGTAGTAGTATGTAATTGTTATTGGAATAAGGCACCAATGTGGCACATGACCTCATTATCTTATTAATTTGAAATTAAATGATAATTTTTGTGAATAGATTTTTTGTGAATAGACACACATGTACGTCCACTAACCGTTATATCGTAAGCTTTAAATAGAAACTTGTAATGCAGGCAAACCGTACGTATAAACAATGCGTACGATTTCATTGATACGTCGTTATCTTTGACACTGAGATAGTTCACATTGACCCTTTGGCCATAGGCAATGTTGTGTAATCCGACTTTTCTCATTTTATAAGTAGATAAGGGTTATATGGGATCTCTACGCACCTGTCATGCAGTTTATCACTTTAATATTTAGTAGTTTCTTTACATACTTTTCCATTTTGCTACTGTACTCTAAGTCAAAAATTTGCTGTAATCTGTTGTTATTGAATTGTGTAAAATGTACACTATAACAGTCCCTCCTAGTCGATTTCGTAAGTGTAATAATCGAAAAACGTCTTGGCTCGAGTTCTATACATCGCGATCTAATCAGATATATAAAGCAGATCTATCGTAAATCATAAGAATAGAACTATCTAGTCTGTACTGCAGTGACAATAGTTTCATTTAGATCTAATTAGTAGAATAGTAAGGGAAATTTAACCTTAACAGTAAATATTGAATGGATTTAGTTAACTTAATTTCCAAATAAATTTAAAACACAAAATATTATCTTATCAGGTAAATACTCAATGTAATCGCTGTACTAGTTATTTTATTAGTCTTATTGTTGTCCAAATTGAATATCGATTCTTGGTGTCATAGTTTCATAACTAAATTTTAACTATCACCTGAGACCCTTTGTCTCGCGTAAATTCAGTTTAGTTCCTGCAGTGTCTCCAGAGAGCGATTTGTTTACATAAAAGTGCAGCGACGAAATTTAATCAAACTGTAAACAACGCCGTAAACTAATTTAAGTTTTGAGTCAATATCTTTGTAGTATGATGCACTGCTAACATTATTTAATAAGTTGTTGCAAGTATGTTGTATTATAAATTAGTCTCGCATAGTTGTGTCGTCGCCTGAGGAGAAAATTCTACCTGGTGAATTGTTTTTCAATTTACTCTTTATTACTTTGGAAACTCCGCTCGGCGCAGTTTACAGCGAACTTTACGCACCGACACCGTTTCTCATAAGTTTTCCGTCGATTTGTTTAAACACAACACTTTTTAATCAACAATCGTTGTAAATAAAAGTTTACGGATTAGTTTGAACTATGTTAATCTCTCTTTAATCGACGCTTTAACAGTTATTGGAAGAGTTTTGGTGAATAACATTAGGCTTAGCATTTGTAATATAGTTTTGAACATTTTCTTTATTATTTTTAGAGTTGATAACAACTGCGCGTTAGCTTTCTATTTTTATTAATTATGGTTAATCTGCAATGTGATTCGTATGAAAGCTACATACTTCTGAGTTGCAGAGGTCATCAAACGCTTAAACAAATTGCCTATAACATTACAAAAACACGTTTGACCATCGAGTATCGCTAAGTATTATTGAATGAAAATAAAATTAATTTGCATCCGCACGATCAAGGCGTAGCAACTTAACTGGAATCCTAAAGAGCCTTCCCCCTGTTTAACCCATCTTGAGCCACTGGCCAACTATTATGTTGCCGTATCGAACTTATAAAGACGTGTGTTATCTGCAATAGGGATGTGTATTTTTTTTTAAGATTATTTCTTTTATTAAAACCTGCATTCTGTACATGTACAATAGGATGATATTGGAAAATTATTATAACGTTCTGGTCTATACAAACATAATCAGCCTATCGACATCCACTGCTGGACATGAGCCTCCTCCAAACAGTGATTTGGGCTACGTCCCACCATGCTGGTCAGATGCGGGTTGGTGAGGAGGCACAGCCTCATTTGTTAACTAGCAGGGTGTATCACGAGCATGTAAATTGGCTTGGATCCCGTGAGTTTTTGTGTACAATCCTTTAATTCCCTTTACAAAGGAAATCATAAATTTAATCAAATAATTCAAGCCTGCTTAGATATGTTTATTGTTTTTCTGAGTTTACAAATAAAGCGATAAGTAAAAGGTTCCTAAGTGTATTCAGCGTTTCGCATTTATAAACGAATTGAACATTTACCGACAAGGAGAACAATACCGTCTATTAAATCCCTGCTCGTATTTATTCTGAAACAAGATCAAAGACAAAAGTGCATTTATTATTTCCGACCGCCGCTGGCTGCCGGCTCAACACTACAATATAAACACTAGTTAATACAGTTTGCTGTATTTTTTTTAAATTAACATCACTAAGTGATCAGACGTGAGGAGTTCACATATTTCGGAACATAGTGATAGAAAAATAAATATGTGTGTTGGTAGTGTTGTAGTATTCATTCAGTGCGCAAGGGCAGAAGATCTTTTAAAGTACACGATTAATCCTCGTCGTATCGTATACGTTAGTTTGAGCAGAAATCAGTGCAAACGGTTTCAGCTAAATTCTTCGCTTCTTCAATTATAATGTGACGTTACCCAGAATTTTGATATGCAAGGTATTTCTTAGTATTGCCTTTTGTTGTCGTCGCGTATACTCAAGACTTCAGAGAGCTATCGGAAATCTCCTCATTATACATTTAGTGAATTCTAAAAAGATTTATACCAATCATAATTAAAAGTAGAGCGTATTGAGTCAATCACAAGGTGCATAATTATTATATTAAACTCAAGTTTTTCCAACTAAAGTCAGTTGATGAATGCTTGATAAACTGTGGGTAAGTAATTGCAGTCTGGGTTTTGAGAAGGATATTTTGAGAATGCAGTCTAAGAGAAAGTTGTCGGACGAGCTGGATTCATAATAATAGACCGTCTGAATAGGAGTTCGCGAATGGCATGCCTTTATTTAACTATAAAATAAAACGTTCCCGAAAATACACAGTTGGTTGTAGATTTCTTTAGATGTATTTCTCTCATACTAAATAGTAATAATCATTTGTCTTCGACGGTCTCTTGAATTTTTACTTTCATATTGCCAAAAAATAGGAAACAATTTGGAAAAGCTCGCCGTTTACAAGGTCGAGTTAGTCCAATCAGGCTACAACGGCGGTAAATAGCATACTATATTTTACTCCAGCCATTTTTAAGTGAGAACAGAGATGATAGATGTCTTGATGTCACAGTCATCGCAAAGCGACTACCGTTTTTTAATTATTGTATTCAGTCCGATCTGCGCATAATGAGTTCACTGTTGCTTGAAGTCTTCTGGTGGTATGGTAGTGTGTGTATTTGATTTAACAATAAGGAGAGTGATATGTGTTACACTTTAATGAATACGGTATGTGAGATTACAATTTGTTCAGATAAATATCGCACCTTCTGTACCGTAGTATGCAAATGTCGGTCGTCGTGGCCGCGCCGTGGTCGTATCGTGCCCGTCCGCGAAATATGATCGATATACGCGAGTGTACCGACGTACCAATGCGCGGGTTGAACGTCCGAACGCCGAGCGCACGCCGTCCAAGTCGTTTCTAATTAAAGTATATTTTATTGTTCCCTCCGTCGCAGCCATCGATACCGGGGCCCGTTGAATGCCGCCAAATAATTATAATTATATTTTTATTCCACTTTATTAATAGCACCACCACGACCTTCCCGACGCCCGTAACATTGTTTCTGATCGTGTTTGTGTGTTGTGTGGTTGTGGGGCTGTGTGCCGCCGCCGCCGCCGCTGTGTGCGTCACGACTTTTTGTAATGGATCCGTTCGATTTCTTACAATATAACCCGATATCTATTCACTATGTTGAACAATGGACTAATTAACATTGTATCTAATACAACGCGTTATTATAATTATTAGTTACAGTTGCTTTATTGTGAAGTCCGGAACGGGGAGAAACTCGTGTTTCTTGTGATTGTTAGTATGTATTAATAAGAAAACATTTTATAACTTTTTGTTCGCTCGTTACGTTTGGTGCGGTGTGTGAAAGTTAAACGTTTCCTATTGCTCATTTTCTTGCCTCGTTTTCATAATTTTTTTTCTAAAAAAAGATTTCTTTTCCTTACACACTTTTCTGATTTTTTTTTTGTTTTCTGACGATACTGGAATTTCTTAATCATGTTATGTGTGCCGAAAAAATTCCATTTTTTTCTTACAAATAGTATCATTGTTTTTATGTTACACGAACACGATCGCTTACTAACTAAACATTTAACATTAATTTTGATGAAATTATTAAATTAGTAGGATAGTAAATTAGTAGATCATATGAAAATGTTTTAATTCCTTTCGTTGTTCAGCGGCAGTCTTTTCCGCGGAGGTCGACGTTGACCGTGACTACGAAAATGTATGCGCTGTTCACCTTGATATTTAATAAGTATAAAAGGTTTAATAAAATTAAAAAGTCAGATGAAATACAAAATAGCTGGGTAGTGCAGGTTAAATATAAACCGGTACCGTGATAAGCTTTGTATACGTTATCAGTACAGAAACAATGTGAGTAAATTTCTTCTTGATGCGCAGCGCGTACACACGCCTGACCGCACCCTTGTAGTAAACAAGTGCAGTGTAATCAAAATATTTTCCTGCACCTAC
Organism: Pachliopta kotzebuea; assembly: GCA_018246255.1. Classification (NCBI taxonomy): domain Eukaryota; kingdom Metazoa; phylum Arthropoda; class Insecta; order Lepidoptera; family Papilionidae; genus Pachliopta; species Pachliopta kotzebuea. Next base: position 15,243 of record DWLS01000104.1, on the reverse strand, counting down.
GGGACAGGGTCCGACTTTATAAATAAAAGCTACACGTAATAACTCGGTCATTATTAATTAAGTTCCCAAGGGTCAATGTTAACATACGTCGCTAATGCACCTAGAAGACTAATGTCCTTCTGTTACTTAACACTTACCCTTGAGAAGGATGCAGACTTTTCTACCAATTATTAACAGATTCAACGACGTGTTGTACCTTCGAAATATCATCACACTTTTGACAGGCTAATGCGTAATTCATTATTGTATTACAGTGTAATATATTTCAAGCAAAGAAATAGCTTATCCGATTGATCCATTAGATTTGGATGACTTTTAAGTTATTGTTGAAGCTTTAAAATATCATTGAAATTTCTTTGCCAGTAAATTATTTAAATTTTGGATAATAGCATTACAAATAGATATATCTTACATTCGTACATTATTGTATACTTTACTGTTTAACAGTTATATAAACTTTTTGATGAAACTATGTACGCACTACACTCATAGTAGTAGTTTCCACAAATAAATATTTTTTAAGTGGAATTTATATATTTGTATTAACGGAGATTTTGTTTACAAATGAATTTACAGTACGGAGTTATATTCATAATATAAAAAAATCATTCTATGAGGGTACAAAAACTAATTTTTGTATCCAATTTCATCCATAAAGTTGGGCCTAAGTATGACAAGATGACCGATGTACTGTGTGGCGCTTCGTTTCCAATGTAATTCTTTTTATAACAAAGTTGAAGGGCAAAGTTTTTAAGGCTGCCTGCGCACTTGCAACCTTCTAATGATTATTTTTGTTCTTTAAATTATAGCATAGATCCTTTATCATCATCATCATTTTATTCAATTATACATATACTTTAAAATGGAAGTTTTAACCACAAGCAAGAAGACAGCCACAAGACATATATTTTTGGTTATATCTCATAATTCCGTTTACATCTATTAATCTGAAAATGTATCAGTTGTACATATCTTAAAACAAAGCGGCGAAAAAAAAAATAGTAAAAATCTCAAGAAAGATAAGAAAAAAGCTGTGGTTATTCGCGAAATAAATTACACGAGTTCGGTATTTTAATATGTACAAAATGGTCTCTTTAACATAATTTTAACATCCCATTAGCGAGTTTAAGCTTTTGCGCTTAAACAAACTACTTGACACGTTAAGTTTTTGATAACATTGATAAGGAAACGAGTACATTCTTTGAGTGAAGCCGATGTTGCAGCGAGGTTTGTTGCGTGCCTTAGTACCAGCTGCCGACCGACAGGTACAGTCGGCGACCCGGCCGGACCATCTGCTCCAAACTAACACACAACTGTAAGTTTTAACTTGAAGCTTATAAAGCCCACAATCCCACGCAACCGCCTGTGCTTTGGTACAAAAGTTTTTGTCGTCTTCCGGCTCGAACGTAAAAGGGAACGTTTTTATGAATACTTAAACTAATAATTAACGCTGCACTTAGTCTCGCTTAGGACATTGTTTACGTGTCAGGAGTTTCCTCGGTTGCGTACTGTTTATTTTCCGCGTGTCCACATGCCTATTGCCGCAATTTCCTCGCTACTCATTACTCCGTATCGAATGCGTGCAAGTTTTACCCTATTTCGTATTCACATATAACACATTATTGAAGATTGATAATATTTAATTGTTATAATTAAAACATCATATCCCGTTCTAACGGCCGTTTGTTAAACCACCGCACTTAAGGTAATATTTTTATCAAAATGTTTAATCGCGTGTCAAAATATCTAATCTATTGTATGTTCGTTATATTTTGTAATGTATAAACAATTTTCTATATCATTTTAAATATTTCATGACTTCTCTTTCGATACAATGTTTCTTAAGCGATTAATTTTCCTTTAAACGCCGGAACTGGATACTTGTAATCGAACAACGTTCTTCGGAAGGTTCATGTACATATATATATGCAATAAAAAGTTAAAGTATCAAATGGAGTAGTATTTTTATGAGGTCTTTTAATCTATTTTCTTTGGTGGTGAAGCGTTAATCATAACTAAACTATACACAGTAGCCGTCTAAGGAGTTGTTGACGCGTTATCTATCCATACAAGTGGTGTTCCGTTAGCCTAACAAAAAGGTTACATCTGCCGACAGACGCACTATGTATTTGTAGCTTTAACTCGTACCGTAACGATCGCTATGTATGCGACAGCCTTAGCCACTCGATATACTTAATAGATTAGTTCCAATACATTCTAATTCCCATAAAGTGTTTAAGTCTTATAATATTGGTAATGGAAAGAATCATTTGAATTATTTTCTTAATCAAGCAGGATTCTGAAGTTTCGTTTCTATCTATTCCGTGAAATTAAACTAATACTGGTAAAAGCATTATTATTATGTCATATTTCGATATAAATCAATCTAAAATTTAGATATCTATCTATTTTCACTTCATCTAGAACTGAATCGGATGAAATCTGCCAATGTCTTCAGTAAGTTAAGGCTGCTTGCATTATAAACGATCCTACTTTTGCTGCCTATTAAAGATCTGTAAATAAATCATCCGGAAAAGGCTTAGTAAATATTTAAAGATAACATTTGCAAAAGTTTAAATTATTTTTCGTTTAAGTTTGACAAAGATTGCAAGAGATTCTTAGTACGACTGTGAATTGATTAATGTATGCATTTAACAGTTTTATCCATATCCATATCAGTACATTGTTGTCCACAGCAGTCCAGTAGATTGTACCTGAATATTAAATATTTCTGAATTTAGATATCTAAGTCTAATTTTCAAAAGTAACTTTTCCGTTAACCGTTCACTGAATTAAATGAAGTTTCTCTCTACGAAGTGTTTTAAGAATCTAAAAATTATATTTCGAGATGGTTTTTAATTAATAAATTGTCTTCCTTAGTCCCTCTTATAAATTTACTTTGTTCTTTTCGCCTTAGTTCTACGGCGTTTGTAATTTTAATCCTCTTTCTCACGAAGTTGAAAGCAAAAGTGCGCGTTAATCTCATTTTTATTGCTACAGCCAACTCATAAAGTGCAATTTGTAATATACTTCACAAAGTAGAGTCTAGATACAGGTGCAGTCAATAAAAACTAATATAACTGATGTCCTCAATTGAAAACGATCACGGGTGTCCGTTCCGCACTCGTCTCTGATGTATTGAGGAATTTCTTTAAGCGTCTTTTAATTGAATATAAATAACATAGTAAATTTTATATTTTGCTTGAAACTTATACGTTGTTCAGCAACTTATATACTTTACAGTTTACTGGTCACTGATAAATTAATATTCAATCTTTTGCACATTACAAAATATTTTAAACGTTATATATAGGTGTTAGGTCACTTGCTGTTATCACATCCAAGTTGCATAGCCAACTTCTTAACAAATTCGCTTTCTTACTTTTCTATATGTACCTAATTATATTAAGGTCTTGTTTATATTTGTATAACATATAATATATTTTTTTATATTACTGATTTTTGCTTCCTTTCTAAATAAATGCTTTTATTCTGTAGCTATTGTATTTATTCATTTCTTACTTTTCTTGTTACTTTGTTATTTTTTTATGTCTTCTGTTCTAATGGACTGCCTGAAGGAAATCTCTTATAGTGATAAGTCCACCTTTGCCCACGCTTAGATTATAAGTTTAATTAAGTTAACTCACTGTATTATTATGTGAGCAATGAAGAGTTTATTTATATATTTATTCGATATCTGTAATATACGTTTGCGGCGGGGAAGGTGGTTGTGGTTTGTACTGATTATGGACTGTATTCGGCTGCCCTCTGTTGGTGGTGCTTGGCACTACAAAGACAAAAGGTGGGTGCTTATGAATAGAAAAGAAAACCAAAAACCTTCCAATATTATATTCGTTCGCCAACATCGCAGACGGCATTTGCATTATGCGGGATTATCTCATTAATATTTATGACTAAATAAAAATAAATTATTCGCGTATACGGTGGTCGAATGTGATCCCGTGCGGATTTGAACACTGTTCCAATATATTACGGTACATAATGACTTGCAGAGCTTAGAGAACAATTCGTTTAATTGTACAACCAGCATCACAGGTACATGCAAGTCGTTTCTATTCTTATTTGTTAATAATTCTCATGTAAAATTATCTTGAAAATAATTTTAACACTTTTAGTTGTATTTCAGTTTAATTAATCATTTTGTTTTTGTTTAAAAAAAAAATATGCAAAGTACGTATGCGTTGCATTTTCTCAGTTCCGTTTTAATTTTTATGTCTTATAATTAAATGGTTTGCCGTAATTAAAAGTACAATTACGGTTATTATATGATAATTTTATGACATGTACGAACAAATTAAAAACATGTTTCCTCACTCAAAATACTTAATGACTACGACTAAGACGTTACTGATTTAATTGTAACTTTTTTTTTCCAAGTACTAGATTTACCATTTTGTCAAGAACATAATGTACATACATCTAAAGTTCATTCAACTTTCTTTTTTGTGTTATTATACACCGTCTGACCGTTATACTATAATTAAGATCGACAGAATTACATACTGCGTATCGTGCGTACAGTAAGACTTGAGCGGAGGCTAGAAGGTACGGTGTCATTAAAACCACTAAGTAATCTAATAGAATAATAAATGTTAACATCCGCATTAAGAGAACTTACGGGGCATCATTTTATATTGAAGCGGCAACAATGGGCCGGCTTGTACAGAGGCGCATATTATTTTACTGTACGTCTGTCTGTACGGCCGGGGAAAAAAGTCCGAGAACAAAGTCGTTTCCGCGGCGCGTGACGCGGAGTGTGCTTCACTCTCAAAGAAGCCGCGCCGCGCCTCGCCTACACTACGCTCTAAATTCCTGCATTTTTAACGGCTTTTGACGCCCTTATATAATAAAAGCTAGCTCTGCCCTACGTATCCCCGCTTTCTCATTGTATCCCCGTACTATTTCACTAAGATCACCCATAGATTTCTCAAGCATTACAAGCCAACGCCTAAGATAAATTGGCACGTACAATTATTTACATCTTCGCTTTCACATGTTCTTTCAATAGTTACTTGAGGTTAAATATGTCTAAAATACTCTGAAGCAATAGAATGATAAATTATCTTTATTACTGGTCTCTATTTTATGTTCATTGAAAAGATTATTCATTTAATTACGCAGCTAAAATCAACTGAAGTTCTATAAACCCTTTGACTTTGAACATGATAAATGATATATACTTGGTTCCAATCTCAATGTACCGCTTTATACTTTATCTGCTATTACTATTTTACAATAGTTTAAAATTATAGCATTTTTAGAATGTAGATTACTCATTTGCCGGTACATTCACAAATGTCTCATTGTACTTTTAGCCCCCCTCTCCTGTTATCTTGCATATTGTTATTTATACTAAGAACTCGGAACAGTATGAAGGTTACAATTATTTTAGCACGCCATGGTTATAGGGAACGCTTTCTTATTTCTCCATTTTTAAGAATTCATTTAGCATAATATTATTTCAATTCATTTGTGACTTTTTCTCTGGCAGCCTTTATACTGCGACAGATTCGCTCCGACGTCCGACAATTAATATTAATTAAGATTTAAATTGGTCTAATTACATAGAGGCTGGGGCCATCTCGGCGAGCGGCGACCCTCACCGGGAGGAGGAATTATTTTACAAAAATGAACTACAGTAGCGTTAAAAAATTATGACGCGTGTCTGTTTGTAACGAACGCCAATTACATGTTAAACAGCTATAAGCATTTTGATGGCTCAGGGCCGATAAAAACGCGAGCCTCCTTGTGATTGGCTGGCAAAAAACCCGTGTGCTGTATCTAATACCGTTGTCAAAGTGGTACCTTATATGTTGTATAATTTATATTACAACAAACATTGAGCTTATTAGCTAACCCTTGCTTTGTGGTCAGTTAATTGAATAAATCTATTATATACAACTTTTAATCAAAACGTACCTACGTACATGGTTTTAATTCTTTTCGGCCATCTTTTGATATTTAAATTGACGTTAATTACATGTAATAAGAACAAAAGAAAAATTTTAAAATGTTACTTTGTCAAAAATTATCTTCGTTTTAAACTATGAATAAGCAAATAGTATATGTGTAGTCACCGCTTCTAAGCTTCAGGATCCTACTGCGAAAGCACATAAAAGATGTTATTTTTCTGGATATACGGAGAATTTTTTTTTAAATATATAATATTTACGGCTGTATCTTCATTATAATTAATCACTAAACATTTTCAATGTAACTGTGAAATAAAAATATTTCATTGTATGAATAGTTCAACGATTATTCACATCCTTACAATTTGTACCGTTTACGATCCATTTTTGCAGTTTCCGTTCAAATTAAATTAAGATCAATTTGGATCAATCGATCACGCCGGACACGGAGTTCGGACCTCCGCACTGAACTATTAAGAATTTTCATTTAATATATGTTATACGTATGTGTATATTTAATGTAAAAATTATATTGATTCGTGGATCTAGGTATTTTTAGTAATCACTTTTCTTACTTACCACTTCAAGTGCCTCGTTAAGCTAAGCTTGCAACATAGGATTTTGATTTCATTCCACGTGATTGCAAGAGTTTTGATGACAGTAGTGATCTTTAGAAGTTGTCATTTCTATGAAACGATTTATATATATGGTAAAAACCAGGGTCCCAAATTATGGAAGAGCACGGATCTCACTACATATATCATCATATATATATCATGTGATATCATGATCAATTTACTTCCTAAATATTTTTTTTATCTGACGAGGCAACTAAGTTATCTAAATTAAGGCGTTCACCTGAAGCGTGCAAATAACAATGTGGCGCTGGTTAAGATGGTATACACAGCATCATATTGCACTCGTCGCTTTGAGACAAGGTGTTTAAGTGGTGTAGTGGTGTATTATACCTCCACTGTTTAGTTTTTTTAATTACATCATTCTGAAATCACAGAAATATGTAATTGCATGTTGTTGTCATATTTAAAAAATATCTTTTCCCTATTTTATAATGATGATTTAATGAATTTGAGTACTGATTTTGTCTAACATCATTCGTTTCTTATTTCCAGGTATGTACTTTATGGTGTAATGGGAGTGGTGGTGAGTTGCTTGTTGTACAACCACTAAGTTTAATAATTTTTTTTTTAATGAGCCAGCCATTATTCAGTAATCGTTTTGGGGATCCCTGGAAATTATTTCCGTTCAATTCACTCCTTACCACTTCTCTAGTATATTTGATATTTTACATTTACCCGTTGCTTGTATTTTAGATGTAAATTAAAAGTCAATTGCAGCCAAAGCGAAGCAATTAATTTTTTATTTATTAAAGCTGCATTTTCCATACGTTGTGGTAAAATGAAAAAAAAATCCGTTTCAAACAAACCCAGTTGTTTTTAATTCAGTATTAAAGGGATGAACTGTTTACTGAATAGTAAGTAACAGTTAGGTTTTGTCTAACGATTTCTGATAATTGTTAACAGAAAAGGTTTAATTATATATTAATACTGTCGCTGGGTGCTAAATGTTAAAAGAGGATGATTTTTAATTTGTTATTAAATCGTTTCACCGGTTAAAAGCTACGGAACACGTGTAGGAATGTAGGTGGGAGACGAGTATGGACGTTACGGCTTAATTTGTCCCGCGAATTTGTTTAAAGTACCACTTTCGGCAAATTATTTTAAATGCTCTCCTGATGCGAAAAGTAGTTTTTTGTTCCTCCTCCTAAATTGGTTTTTAATTGCCGTAATGAGATAATGCGATTCGCACGCCGCCAACTTTGCGGGCCCCTTGACGTTTATTAATTTTAAAATACTCAATTTTAAGAATTGCATTTACGTGTAAACAACTCTCATTATCTATGTTACATATTAACTTTTTAATGATACATAAAAGTCCTTAGTCTCTTACGATCTTCTTCGTTTTATAATTTTCCTATTAAAAACGTTTTATCGAAAGATTTATACACATATGACAGTAAATGCTAAATATAAAAATCTGTTATTCAACTACCGATACAGTTTTTGAGTCTGTCATGTTTATAATATTTAAAAGTTATATATTTTTTTACTAACTCTCTGTGAACGATTGCAATTAGTTTCGCAGGTCCTCCCCCCCTTTCTCCTCTAGTCTGTGGCTCAGTACTAACGGTTCCTTTTAGTTTGCGCCTCCAACTTTTTTCTCACTCGCAATTACCCCTTTCATTTTCTTCGTGTAGATATGCTTTATTTTAACTACGTCTGCGATTTTATATTTACTCGCGACGTCGGTACACCGGTGCCTTTTAACGCCGACTCCATCGCCTCTGTGAAAAAGTGACTCGTACATTGCAGTGTGAATTGTCTCTTAATTTGTGGTTTTAGTACATGTGCGGCGGGTGAGGCGGAGAGGCGAGAGTGGCGGCCTCCGCACTGGATCATTGAGGGCGGCAAAGCTTTACCTCGTCGGGTGCTTCGCTTCAGATAATGGGACTTTAAAAATGTTTTGCCGTCGCGTGTCGCGTTTGTTGTCGGCGCGGCGATAATTTGTACAGCCGCGTCGCTGCAGTATAATGCACTACAACAGTATCGCTCTCTGAAGGATCCGCGAGCGTTTGCTTTTGTACGAGGCCCGGCGGATCGTGGATTTGTATTGAGTGCGCCGGAGGTGGGTGCCTAACGCCGCGAACGGCGCGCCGTTGCGCCGGTGCGCTTTACCGTTGTTAGCAAAGCGGCCATTTCACTGGCTGCCTCTTTACTTTGCTCGTTTATTGCCGTTTGATCTCTCTTCTCCTAATCTGTAAAATTATGTAACAGTTTCATGCGATTTGAATTCAAAAACTGTGCGCCGTATCTTACCTTTCAATATATATCGTATATATGTAAAAGAAATAGGTCACTGTACGTTGTAAAATGATCAAGTGACGCAGCGGGATCCATTCTTTGGGCGAACTTAAAAAAATTAACATTAATTAAGTAGATTCGAAGCGAAGGCGGCTTTCCGCGGAGACACGCCGAGGAGCGCAATTATGACATTTGAGCGTTAATCTCATTTTAATGCAACGTGTGACGCCCTCGAGGCGTAGCCCGGTGAAAAGGACTCTCATTAAATTAGTCCGCCGGTTGGAGCACTATGAATTTACTTAGCTTACGCGCCGATTGACGCAAGTGTGAAACATGCCCTCTCGACGATTCTGTGAATTAGCGAAACACTGCGTGAATGCCTTCTATGGAGGTAATACGAGCCTAGAAGCCTTTCGAGGCTAATTTACATTCAGAAAGTGCGCGCTAGAATAGATGGGCACGCCGCCCGGTTCGCGGATTTTTCGATGAACTGCCTCCGCTTTAGTACTTACGACTTTAAGGCCCACTAATTAGGTGCATTTAGAATCGCTCATTACGAGATTATAGACGCCTTGGAGGGACCCCTGTCACTAATGACGACCGGTGCACTCGTCAAGGCGTTTGGTTTTCTTTTTAATCATAAGTTATGTTGAAACTTTTCATTTTTCTGTTAGCTATGACTACAAATATGTTATTCGCTTTTATAAGGTGAAAAAAACCTACATCTACAGTAATGAGTTAAATAATTATTTAAGCGTTTCATTGAAACACTATTACATTTTTAAATAACATTCAATTATTTCGTCCTTAAGAATAGTTTATTAGTTTTAATTGTCTATAAAGCAAGGAAAAACGTTCACTTGCTGAAGGCCTTATAAAAGTAATTTAAAGTAACCAGTTCATAAACTGTATAAAACAATTGTTTCAGTTAATTACAGTTTACAGCAGTGGTTCATTTAACTTCTAAAATATTTACTTAGAGTATTAATTAAGTGTCGTTTCGTAGATTTCTTTTATTTAATATACTTTTGTTTTTAAGTATAAAACAAAGCAGACAAAGTACATTCATTTGTGATTAGCAAAGATGGAGTAAAGTTGCGAAAAGGGAAATTTAGTGTTATATACGCTATGGTAATTGATTGCAAAATATCATGAGTATGAAAAGCGAAATTTGACCAAACTTATTTCATCGCTTTATTTCTGGGTATTTTGAATTGATTAATTAATTCACAGTAGTATATACTCGATACGTAGTTTCACGGGAAGCTGACCTCGAATAAAGTAATTCGATATGAAGTGTAACAACATATTGTTCATATTCTCTATACGAAGAAACGTAAAAAAGATCCATATCGTCGTCACTCACCAAATATTTGTCAGACATATAAAGTCTTTTATTAAAACAGCCGAAATGTTAAAATTATCACTCTTGACCAACTACTGCTGGTGTAGAAGTTTGCTTACGTAAACTTCACAGAAGAATCCCTCGACAACGATTCGTACCCATTTTAATTTATTTGTTGATCAATAGATATTCTTACAGCTTCTCTATGTCATAGATAAACAAAGATATGTATCAAATGCGAAGCCAATGCAGTATATTTTTAATCATTCAAATGTATGATTTTTTAAAACGTTTTTATACTTGTTTGTGATACGCGGGGCACGGTGAAGCCCTTATAAAATGTTTAGTTAGGATAGATAGGTACTGCAGATTAGTTGTTTTGTGACGGGCAGCTCAATATAATTATTATGGGTGCGATTGAACAATGGGGCGCGGAATTAATGTGAAATGTCGCGGGTAGGGTTGATGGGTGGCAGCCATTTTGGTATAGTAGGGTCGCGTGCGCAGTGTACGCGTTTTATGCCAGTGCGCAAGGAGCCCAGCTCCGCTGCGTTTGCAGAGGACGTTGCCGCGAGGGTAGTCAAGTATCGATCACACACAACGTTCACACGATCGTGTGGTCGAATTATAATTGCCTTTTTATAACGGGGTGAGTGCGTTTCGCAGCAGCGCCTTGATTTATCGGACAGCTTTTTTTTATTTCGATTGTCAAAATCACAATGCGCTCAGATGGCTGTGCGAACACAGATCAGTTCCGCGTCCCAAGTTTTTGAAGATTACCGTGTATTCGTTCAGCATATTATGCTTGTTATGTAAGCTATAAAAATTACTGCTTCTCGTGTTGTAACGACACAATGAAATGTCAAGCAAATCGATAAGCATATCGAGTATTCCAACTAAAGTAAACTGATCGCGTGCCTATTTCAATTACATTTAATTTAAAAATAAACCTTATTACTTAGCATTAGTAGCTTGTTTGTCCGCTACTGACATTAAAAGTATCCCCTTCCGTTTTCATATTATTTTCTACTCTGAATAGAGATAGATTAAAGTCTCCACCCACTCAATCGTTTACAATTTGTTACCTCGCCCCCTAGGTTTTACGTTTTTCTCTTTTTGTGGTAGACATCTACGAGGTTTTTGGTGAAGCTTTGCATCGCTTATCATAATGAGATGAATCTTATTATCTATTAAAATCAGTAGTTTAAGTTTTGATGTATTAATTTTTCTCATCAACTGACTCGCGTAATATTTAGACAGCCTCTCTTAATGATTTCCCCGTTGTTCTTATTCAGCTCCTCACGACCTTCAGATCTAAATCCACCTAAAAACATCGATAAATACAATATTCATTTAATTTCGAAGCGTTGTTTGTCAAAACTAAATATTTATATTAAGAAAGTAATAACACGAAATTATTTTTGCGTAATTCCCTAATGGGGAATATTAATATTAATATTCATACTTGTTTTTTGAAAAACTTTTATTTCTGTACTCATTAAGGTATGAGACGGAATTGTGAATTTATTTCAAATAGCTCTTCAACTTTTCAAAGAAGCCTAAAAATAGGTAGTTGCCTTTAATAATGTAAAATTATATCAATCATTCTCTTTCCATTATTCGATCAATTTGCTGTTACTTTGCTATCTTTAATTTCCTTTACATATGAATAAAACATTAAGCTATCAGGCGTGTCACATGCGGGCAGTTTTTCACACGATGCTTTCTTTGTCCATCAATATATAATTTTGCATGTCAAACGTCGACGGGGGTTTTAAATTTTGCTCTTACTATATAATTTGTCACTCTTTTAACCATCTTTCGATGCCTCCGTTTTCTTTATATTGTATTACATTAGTTAAGAAATTTCTTTAATGTCTTTTATGTCCTTTCTTGTACCAATAATGTGTTCATAGTCAATTAATGAGCAGGTATATATTTAAATTAGGTCACTAAGCTTCTTATGAGCGGAACTACCGTCTACATTACTTATAGAACTTTATAAAACTCTTTAAAAGATCTTATAACAGTATTCTTTGAAGTTCTACTTTGATGCGAACTACTTGTAAGATTTTACTTTTTTTATATTTAGATTTTAATTCTTGATTCTTTGTACTGAACAAATACATTAATTTGAATGTTCTATAATTATGTCCTGATTAATATACAGGCTGAATCAATATTACTATCGTTTTATCTGTTTTCTTCATATCGCAGAAAATTGGGGATTGAATTCTGCAAGTATTTGACGACAACGTTATCACTCTGTAATCTTTGGGACTTAAGGGACTTTTAACTATAGGAGAATATGATTATTGCTAATTTGAGCTTGAATATAAATACATTTTATTTAAAATACAGAGATGATGGACAGCAAGCCGGATCGATAAACAAAACGTCGAACACTTCGACGAACTGTGACATAAAGTTGTTAAGTATCATCATGTAAACTCTTCCAGTAAATGGTTCTAAGGTTACCAGCGGTGCATTTAATATTCGACCTGCAAGTGGACATGGCGATTATGTTCCCAATTATTATAACAAAATAACCTATAATGGTAATAACCTCTAATGGTTGCAGCTTAGATTCTGATTGTCTTCGTTTTTTATGTTTAATATTATCATGATATTACATTAGTTCTCTCTTCCTATACTTTATCGTCAAGAATCTATTTGATTATTAAATAAATTTTGACGGTTTGTTAAATAACAGACACCTTGTAAATTATTGTGTACTCAAATCATCGATACATACTTTGTCAATCGTTGCCTGAAATGCATGAGTGTGAAACAATATGCAGTCTTTAATTTATTTTACTTAAATTTTCCAACTAATTCAAAGTTTGAGAAACTTTTTGTGAATTCCGTTGGTAACTTAATTACTGTAGTCGAGTTTTTATTTTTTTTTACTGACTCGCTTCTGACAATTAACAAAGATATTGTAAGGAAAGCATGGTTGGATTTTAGGCAGTCAATACTTCTCAAGGTTCAGAAGAAATTTTTCGGTAATTTGACTTAGTAAAAGAGCCAAATCTCAATGTTGTCTATATATTTATACATTGTGATATATTGCACGCAATTATGATCTTACTGTTATTAGTCATTAAAGGAAATAATCTAGTCTGCCTTGCAGGGTATATTATTTATGCAGAAACTATCTCGTAAGCATTACATATTCAATTTGGCTTTTGAATGGTGATAAATAATTAGAGCACATCCTATTTATTTATTACTCGTTAATGTTATGTGAAGTACATTCCTTAAGCTTTTCTTTATAAAATTAGATAACAGATGAATCGTTTCCTATTAGCGTGAGTTAATGTTTTTACTAAGAGGTTAGTGAGCGCATGTGTTCACAATTTAACATGATTCGGTCAGCTTCCCGGCCTGTGGTCGTGCCGGTCCGTGGCCGTGTTTTGTGAGTGGTACAATTTACACGTCCGCGGCAGGAACTGGGGGCGGATGCTTCTATTGTGCCGCTCGTTTGGACCTACTTGAGATAAAGGTGCGGAACTCGCGCCGCTAGTTACCATCTACGTAATCCGCATGCGCCGTAATTGCCTGCGCTCAATCATCGTAATCGCTCCTACATTTGTCAAAAGATGACCGCTGTTTAGTGAGCCGGTAACAGTACCGTCCACTCTAATTTTTCATTCATTTATTCTTTAATTTTTTTATATCCCGACACTGTCTTAATGTTACCATTTTTATTTTTTTATCGTTATGGACAAGCTATTCTTGCCGATAAAAATATGACTTTCTGTTAGGACGATGAACATTTCACTTTTGAATTAATAACCTCTCCTGTTCGTAGGTCAAATAATTGCTTTATTTCGCAACGTTAACGAGCTTGTTTATATTTACTGAAGTTTATTCAGTTAACGTACCCTTTTTGTTTCTTTATTTAATTAACTTTGCAAAGAAAAAGCATGACTTAATGGAAATCTCTCACCGTAGACAAAACAAAACTATCTATAATTCTAGACAGTGTGCAAACAATCCTTAGATAAAAAATATCACAAACAGGCATATTTTTTATCTCCTGTAAAAATTCTGCGAATAGATAACAACTTGTGTAGGTTTTACGTAGGAGCAAAGGTTTTATGAGGAAAGGAAAGAAATTTTTTAAAGGTTCTTCGCAGAAATGTTTTGTTCATATATAAATACTTTTTTATTATAGATTCTTGGAATGATTACGTGAAATTAGTGATAACAGAACAACAATAACCTAAGTTAATATACATACAAAAATCAAACGCTTATACTTAAAAATGATGGGTAGCAGACAAAGTTAAAGTTGGTCTAAGTATAAAAACTGCTTTCAGATATAGCTCTTTAACTTCTTCGGTTATAAATGAATGCATATTTAGGTTAATTTATTAGTTTGTTTGTAACTTGGGGGTTAAGGATGAAAAGTACAACACGAAGACAGAAATCACAGATAGCTTCCAGTATTGACTGAAAAGATTCCATTTTGTCCCAATTTCTTTTGGTAAATGTGTCGATGGGGATGTAAGAGTGCGGATGCGGTGATTTTGTTTAGGTGCCGAGTATTGTATTGTTGCACTTGCACGAATGCATTTCGCTTAGTGTCAGCTATCTCAGGCCGTCCTAGCTTTAACAGTTTCACTCTAAAAACACAACATTGCTTTTCAAAGTAAGTGCGCGCTGCTGTGAAACGCCAACACGAACTTGCGCTTTTTTTACTAAAACTACGTCACTACCAATTTGTAACTATTCTTGTTTTGAAATTTCTCATTTCTTCCCTGGCTTTCGTATCCGACTACGTATGTACACGCTCACGTGGCATAGTGCCCGTAGAAATACGAAACACTTTTTAATTGGATTAGTCGTAGTAGTCGAAGGGGGCAGAATTAAAGGGAACACATTGACAGCATCTAAATTCAAACGCTTTGTAGTTGGAATTTTTTTTAACGTGTACCGACTAAAAATGGACTTCCGAAAACAGTGTTACGGACCTGACATTTGCAGCACCACTTTTTAAAAAATTCGTTTTAAGGGAAACACGGAATGAAACTAGATTATTTTCCACCGTTTCATATCGGATTTGTGCAAAGTGTATGTA